>VMDR010004072.1:0-64244 GCA_007922815.1 Macrotus californicus | reverse complement strand
ATGTTTTGCGACCTATCATGTGATGTGTCCTGGAGAATGTTTTGTGTGCATCTGAGAATAATACGTATTCTGCTGCCATTGGATGGAATGCTCAGCATATGTCTGTTGGGTTTACTTGGTCCAAAGTGTCATCGAATCCTATTTCCTTATTGATTTTCCTTCTGGATGATCTACACATTGTTGAAAATAGCATATTTGAGTCCCCTACTATTATTGCAATGCTGCCTGTTTCCTTCAGATCTGTTAATAATTGTTTAATATTTTAGGTGCTCCAATGTTGGGTGCATATGCATTTATAATTATATTCTCCTGATGAGTTGACCTTGTTATTAGTGTATAATTATCCTCTTTGTCTCTTGTTATGGTTTGCCTTAACATCTGTTTTGTCTGATATAACTACCCCTACTCTCTTTGCTTTCCATGTGCTGTACATATCTTTTACCGTTCATTCACATCACCAGCCTGTGAGTGTCCCTAATGATTAGGTTAGTCTTGTAGTTAACATGTTTTATCCATTCAGCCAGTCTGTGTTCTTTTAATTGGAGAATTTAGTCTATTTACATTTAATATGATTATTAATAGCTGAGGCCTTACTGTCTCCATTTTTTTCATTGCTTTCTGATTGTTTCTTCTTTCACTTCTTTTTTGCTAAATTTCTTTGGAGTTGATTTTTTTTGTAGAGGTTTGCTTTGATTTTTTTTCTTTATCACTTGTGAATCTAGTATAGGTTTTTGTCCAGTGCTTACCAACAGGCTTTTATATCTTATAGTTATAACTAAAAGCATAAGAAAGTTGTACCCATTCACTTGTCTCTCCCCAAAATTTGTGTTATATCCCAAATTATATCTTTTTATATTATGTTCATTAACATATTATTATAGCTATTATTTTCCACATTCTTGTCTCTTGACCTACATGCCAGATTTTAAAGAGATTTACACACCGCCTCTGCAGCATTAGAGTATTTTAAATTTGACTATATGTTCACCTTTACCCACGTATTTTATATTTTAATAGATTTTCATCCTGCTAGTAAGCAACTTTTTGTCTCAGCTTAAAGAACTCCCTTTAGCATTTCTTGTAGGACAGGTCTAGTGGTGATCAATCCCTTCCACTTTCGTTTGGGTAAACACCTCTCCCTCGTCTCCGAAGGACAGCTTTGCTGGGTAAAGTATTGCTGGATGAGGTTTTCTTCTCTGAGCACTTGAATGTATCCCCTCCTCTGCTGGCCTGTGGGGTTTCTGCTGAGCCGTCTGCTCACAGCCTCATCCGGGATCTTTTGTATGTGATGACTCTTTTCCCTCTTGCTGCTCTCAGGATTCTCTTTGTGTTTTTGATTTTTGAGAGATTGATTATGATGTATATGAGTGAAGATCTCTTTGAGTTGAGCCTGTTTGGGGATTTTTGAGCTTCCTATACCTGAATGGCCATATCTCTCCCCAGATTTTGGACATTTTCAGCCATTTTTGCTTTACGTTATATTTCTATCCCTTTCTTTCTGTCTTTTCTCCTTCTGAGACTCCCTAAATGAGGATATTGGGTTTTTTTTTTAACATGTTCCACTGTTCACATAGGCTTTCCTCATTCCTTTTCATTCTAACTTCAAAAATGGCATTCTTATTTAACTTTTTGCTAATTGTCAGCTACTTCTAAAATATGTTCTTTGAACTATTTCTCTTTTCAAAACTCTCAAATCAGTGATACTTAACCAACTCCTGACACTCCCTCGTTAATATAAACAAGAGTTCCTCCTATCCCTGTGTGTTCCAGTCAACGGCAGGGTGTCTCATAAATCACGCTGAAGATAAACATGCAGGGGAAATGCAAGGCTCGTACATGAAAGTCAAGTCTCACTAGTAAAGGTAAATATGTAGTAAAGTTCAGAATAAGCTAACTTCATAAAGGGGAGGGGTTAATCATTTATAATGTTGGTATGGAAGTTAAAAGACAAAAATAGTAAAAATAATTACAGCTACAATAATTTGTTAGTGGATACACAAGGTAAAAAGATGTAAATTGTGGCATTAAAACCAAAAGACACGGGGGAGAGTAAACATGTAGAGCTTTATAATGTGTTCCAACGTGTTCACAACTTAAAATAGACTGTTAAAAATGTAAGTTGTTTTTGTAAGCCTCACAGTCCCCCAAAGCAAAAACCTATGTAAACAAAGAAAAATAGACAGGAATCTAAGCGTGCCACTGTCAACCAAAGGTCATCCTCATCTACTCAACACCAGCAGGAGTCCCTAGTTTGGGTTGTGGTGAAGGGGAGACAGACCGCATTCAGCGCACACAGCTCAGCTGTGAAACAGCGTGGCTGTGGAACAGGCCAGCTTCAGAACAGCTCAGTTGTGATACAGTGTGGCTGTGGAAGAGCATGGCTGTGAGACAGCTCAGTAGAGACACAGGTCAATTATGGCACAGCACAGCTACGGAACACACGGCTATGAGGTAGCCCGGGCAAGAAAGCCCTGGCGAGGGGACCTGGTGTGACAGCTCTGCTCTGGTGCAGAGAGACCGTTCCAGCTGCAGTGTTAGAGCTCAGATGATGTCGCAGCTCCAGACACTGTCGCAGCTCCAGCCAGGAAAATGCAGTCTCAGATGAAAACTGAAAAGTACGCTCCCCCGAAATAAAGGGGAGGCTGGCTTACATGGAGAAGAGCACCTGTCCCAAGTCCCTGACTGGTCTACTCTCATGCAGGTGAGGACTCCAAATCTTCACAAAAGCACTGTCCAAAAAGCAGTGTCCTAATTGGTCGGTGAAGATTCAAATGAGGATATAGCTGCATAGTCCCAATTGGGACTTCCACCCATTGATTCATTTTCTATCCCAAGAGGCTCCTCTATAGGGGCTGGCTCAAATGTCAGGTTCACAGTGCAAGGAGGTAGGCAGCACAGTGCCGTTTTCCCCTGAAGTGCAGAGAGCGTGCAGTATGATATGATTATACTATATTAGGCCACAAAACAGGTCCTAATAAATGTACAAAGATTAAAATCAGATCAAGCATCTTTTCCAACAACAACAGTATGAAATCAGTTACAAGAAGAAAACTGAAACATTCACAAGAATACGGAGATTAAACAACATGCTAGTGAACAGTCAATGAGTCAGAAAAGAAATCAAAAGAGAAACTTTACAAAATGCCTTGAGACTAATGAAAATAGGAATATGACCTAACAGAATTTATAGGGTACAGCAAAACCAGTTCTAAGAGGGAAGTTCATGGCCATAAATGCCTACCTCAAGGAATAAGAAAGATCTCAGTTAAACATCCTCACTCTTAACTTTACACCACGAGAAACTAAAGAAAGAAGAGCCAATGAACCAAAATTTAGTAGAAAGATAAAGATAAAGATTAGAACAGAAATAAATGCGGTAGAGACCCTCCAAAAAAAGACAATAAAAAAGATCAGTGAAAGTAAGAGCAGATTCTTTGAAATATAAACAAAATTGACAAATCTTTAGGTAGCCTTACCAAGAAAAAGAGAGGGCTCAAATAAAACCAGAAATGAAACAGGAGATGTTAAAATGACTATTACAGAGATATAATGGATATAAGAGAATATACCAACAAATTGGAAACCTAGAAGAAATGGGTAAGTTCCTAGAAACATCCGACCTACCAAGACTGCATCATGAAGAAAGAGAAAATCTGAACAGACAATTTACTAGTAAGGAAATTGAATCAGTAATCAAAAACCTCCCAACAAAGAAAAGTCTGGGATCAGATGACCTCACTGGTGAATTCTACCAAACATTTAAGGAAGAACTGATGCTAGTCTTTCTCAAACTCTACCAAAAAATAGAAGAGGGGGGAGCACTTCCATACTCATTTTACCCGCCAGCATTACCCTGTTGCCAAAACCAGACAAGGACACCACAAGAAAAGAAAATGTCAAGTCAATATTCCAGATTAACACAAATGTAAAAATCCTCAACGAAATAATAGCGGTAAGAATTCAATAATTCACCATGATTGAGTGTGCTTTATTCCTAAGATGTATGGATGGTTCAACATTTACAAGTCAATCAATGTTATGTACCACATTACCAAAATAAAGGATAAAAATTATACAGTCATCTCAATAGATGCAAAACAAGCTTTTGACAGGATTCAGCATATATTTATAATAAAAAGAAAAACCCTCTCAGATCCAGGATGTGGAGGGAATATATGTTAACATCTAAAGCCCACATATGACAACCCCACAGCTAACTCAGACTCAATGGTGAGGAACTGGAAGCTCTTCCTCTAAGATCAGGAAAAAGACAATTCTCATCACTTTTACTCAACATGGTATTACAAGTCCCAGCCAGAGCCATTAGGCAAGAAAAAGAAATAAAAGGCATCCAGTTTAAAAGAAATGTAGCATTACTATTTGCAGATAACATGATATATAATGAAAATTCTACTCCACATTAAAAAGTTGTTACAATGAACAAATTCAGTAAAGTTGCAGACTATAAAGTCAATATACAAAAATCTGTTGTGTTTCTACACCCTAAAAACCTGTCAAAAAGACAAGAAAGATATCTATTTATAATTGCATCAAAAGAATAAAAAATACCTAAGAATAAATTTAACCAAATTGAAATGCTTGTATGTACATTGAAAAATACAAGACATTGATGAAAGAAATTGAAGAAGACACAATTGAGTGGAAGGGTATTCCAGTCCCATGGATTGGAAGAATAAATATTGTAAAAATATCCACACAATCCCAAGCAATCTACAGATTTAGGGCAGTGCCTATCAAAATCCCAATGATATTTTTCAGAGAAATAGAATAAGCAATTCTAAAATTCATTCAGAACAATCAAAGACCCCAAACAGCCAAAGCAATATTGAGAAGGAACAAAGTTGGAAGTGCCATGCCTCCTGATTTCAAACTATAGTACAAAGCTGTAGTAATCAAAACAGTATGGTATTGGCATAAAAACAGACACATCAATCTCAATAGAACAGAATAGAAAGCCCAGAAATAAACCCATGCATATATGGTCAGTTAATTTACAACAAAGGAGGCATCACAGTACAATGGGGAAAAGGACAGTCTCTTCAATAAAGGTTTTGGGAAAATGGACAGCCACATACAAAAGAATGAAACTGGACCACTATTTTATACCACATACATAAATGAACTCAAAATGGATTAAAGACTTGAACGTAAGACCTGAAACAATAAAATTTCTAGAAGAAAACACAGATGATAAGCACCTTGAGATCAATTTTTGGCGATGGTTGTTTCTGGATTGGACACCGAGAGCGCAAGCAACAAATGAAAGAACAAGAGAAGCTACATACAACTGAAAACCTTCGGCATGTCGAAAGTAACCATCAACAACAAAAAGTCACCCACCAAATGGGGGAAAATATTTACAAATCATATATCTAATAAGAGGTTAATATCCCAAATATATGAAGAATTCATATAACTCAATAGCAAAAAAATTTTTGATTTAAAAATGAGCAAAGAATCTGAATAGACATTTTTCCACAGAAGACATTCTCGTGATCAACAGAAATCGGGCTCAATCACTAATCATCAGATAAGCAAACCTATACCACAATGCGAGACACCTCATACCTATTCGAATAGTTATCATAAAGCAGGAAGTAGCAAGTGATGTCAAGGATGTGGAGAAAACTAACCCATATGCACTGTTGGTGGGAATGTAAATTGGTGCAACCACTGTGGAAAACAGTACGGAAGTTTCTTTAAAAATTGAAAATAGAACTGTATTATCCAACAATTCCACTCTAGGGTGTTTATCCAAAGGAAACAAAAACACTAACTCAAAAAGATATTTGCACCTTTCATGTTCATTTCAGCATTATTTACAACAGCCAAGACAGGGAAGCGACCGAAGAGTTCATAGATGGATGAATGGGTTAAGAAAATGTGGTGTATATATACAGTGGTATTTTATTTTTCCATAAAAAAGGAAGGAAATCCTGCCATTTGTGACAACATGGATGGATCTTGAGGGCATGATGCTAAGTGAAATAAGACAAAAATACAATATCTGCTCACTTATATGTGGAATTAAGAAAAAAACAAAACCCTAACTCATAGGTACAAAGAACAGATTGGTGGTTGCCAAGGGTGGGGGGTGAAGGTGGTCCAAACGTACCAGCTTCCCATTATGGAATAATAAGTCCTGGGTATGTAATGCACAGCACGGTGACTATAATTAATAATGCTGCATTGCATAGTAAAGTTGCTAAGCAGATTAAAAATTCTCATAAGAAAATATTTTAACTATATATGGTGAGGGGTTAACTAGACTTATTGTGGTGATCATTTCAAGTTATATACAAATATCAAGTTATGTTGTACACCTGAAACTAGTACAATGTTACATGTCTACTAGAGTTTAAGTAAATATTTTTAAATTAAAATCTTCAGAAATATTTTTAAAGACAACCTAGGCTTTGCCTGCAGGTAGTAGTCTTTGTAGGTCTAGGAAACCTACTCAGAAGGCAGTGAAAGGACAAGCAAAATGGGATGTTTGTCTTTAAAACAGAGATCTGATTTCTCACGTGAGCCCACTGCCCAGGTTCCTCGAGGCTGTCCCTGATCGTGGGCCCCAGGTTAGAAGGCCCATCACTGGCTCTTCGCACCGCAGATGAGGCCACACTGGTGGTTTCTGTCAAGGACAGAACAAGAGGAAATGACCTTCCTCAAAAAGAGGTGGCGTGAAGGTGAGAGAGAACTGACCGTGAATGACCTCGAGACACCATGAATGACCTGTGGTACCCCGCCAGGGCTGCTGGGACAGGGGAAGAATCACCTTCACTAGGGATTCTATCCATGCACCAGGGAATGAGCCTGTTGACACCCAGCTCCTTGAAAAAGATGCCTCAGCTCAGACCTCTTAACCTCCCCAGCTGCCCGCACTTGAACTTGCATGAGAAGTCCATGAGTCTATTAATGCATTTCAGGGTTTATTTGGCGGCGAGAAGGGGGGTGCAGGGACATAACCAGATCTCCCTGGCTTGGTTGCCTTAAGCAGATTTATTTATGTAACGCTCTCTGTTCCTTAGAAAGAGTTCCATAAATAGCAAAGAAGGGAACTACTAGCGAGTCAGCTAGCCTGCATTGCTTCAAGGAGAAAGAAAGGAAGCCACTCCGAGGTCCACTGTGGCTTTCACTTGGAGAAGCTCTGGAGGGCAGCCCCAGACAAGGAAGCCAGGGGAGCAGGGAGGCCTCCTGGGAGGAGGGCACAGGGTGTCGTTTCCCTCTGGAAAGGTCCCCTGGGGAAGGGTTTCCCGAAACATCTACCATCATTCATTCTCAGCATCTGGTTAGCGTTTCTGGTCAAGTCAGGCAAGTGCACAGGAGAGGCTGGAAGCAGCCACCAGGGGACCCGCCCAGAAAGGAGGGCCAGTCCTTGGCCGGTGCAAGTTGTCTTTCTGCCTCAGGGTGGAGCTGGAGAGCACCAGCAGGGCCCAATGCAGGCCTTCTCTGCCCTTGCCCGGTGCTGCCTGGCTCCTCTGTACCATCAACCGCCCCTCCCTTGTGCCCCAGCATGTGCCCCCCAGTGCTGCTCACGTGATCGCCGTGGCCCCCTTTACCACACTTACACGCTGTAGTGTTAATTTGGGGGCTAAAACCATTTCTGACTTAAAATGATCTGTGTCTCACCCTCTGGATGTTTTTCGCACCAAAGAACACACAGAAAATTATAATGATAATATTTACATGGTGCAAGAGGCTGCTGGTTCAAAAGATGAGTGTCTCAGCACGCCTCTAATAACCCATTCAAGGCTTGAACACACCAGTTTGAGAAGCTCTGCGGAAAAGACCAGCCCTTAATGTTGGCTGAAAGAATGAGCCAGTCTGTTTACAGCAGTGAGAGATATCTGGAATTAGGCAAATAAAGATCTTAGAAATCAATGAAAGGAATGGTCACATAGAAGAAGCATAACTAAGACTGAGTGGGGCCCGGGCAGAAGGAGAAGGATGTGGATTTCTCCAGCACTAGACTCCCCTCCCAGCTTGCCCTTTCGTCCCTGCTGTGCACGCCCTGGCCTCTCCGATGAAGCCACACTGCTGGCTGCCCGCTGCGAGTCCCTCACTCACCCATCAGCCTCTGTGCTGGCCTCTCCCTCCAGCCATTCCCCCGCCAGGAGGACAGCTGCCCATCTCGAAGTCTCACCTGAAGGGCCGCCTCCACTGGAGCGTCCTGTCCGCTCCCTCTGGGTGCGGGTGGTTTCTGCCTTGGAGCCCTATGATCGTGCCTGTCATCACGTTCTTTTCTGAGTTATGTCTTTTTTCTTCTATCCTTTCAATGAAACCCAAGTTTCATGTGGTCACAGCCTGAGGCCTCCTCAAAGTGGTCTCCTCGCCTTTCTCTGTAACAGGTACTCGATACATGTACATGACATTGAACGAAATGTCCCAAGTGGCTGTGGGAACACCGGGTTTCTGCTGAGCAGGGAGGAGGGAGGTAGTTGTCTCAGCCCGCTCATGGGAGACCACAATCAGAAGGCTTTCCTTATACCCTGACTGCATAAATCAGACCCGTGATCCTCTTCGAAAGAGAGCCAGACCCATTACCCCCAAATCTGTTACTGAATCGAAACTTAGCGATGTCAGGTTGCCCTGCAGGCTTGGGCTTCGAGCCAGACCAGAGGAAGAATCTGAGGGAAGCAGACACAGGAGCAACAGAGGCCCCAGCTTCACAAAACAGAAAGAGCCTCCTGCTGACCCGCAGGGAGGGAGGGGAGAGAGGACAGGGGTCAGGCGTTCAGGGTGCAACTGTGGGTCCTCGCCCCCTAGGGCGTCCCAGGGATTAGTCCGCAGTCACAGCTTGCTTTCAGGGGTGCAGCCTCTGAATGGCGTCCTAGGAGCAAGTAAATAAACGCTGATCTCCTGACAGCCCCTCATTCATTTGAGATTTGCCGCCCCGAGCCTGAGCCGTGGGTCAACGCTGGAGTGGGCCCTGTGACCACAAGGTGCTGGGGTCAAGGGCCCGTCAGTCCGACCCGAGACTGTCCGCGCACCTCCAATGGCGGTGCTCCCATCCTCTCCGTGGTAACTTTCCCGAACAGTGGGGCTGTGCTTGGAGGGAAAGAACTTTCAAGGTTGTTTTTGTTTTTTGTTTTGTTTTGTTTTTGCATTTAAAGGTAATTCTTATCTCCTCTCAGCGGGCCCTCACTGCTGTGGCTCCTCTGTTGAGCCACTCACTCCCATGTGTACTTGGAGAGTCGCTCCCTGTTGCGACAAGGGACCGCGTCTCCCCTAGGTCCGCCTTGGCATCCCCCCAGGCCCTGCCGCCTCTGCCTTTGCTGTAGAGCTTGCAGAGCGAATGCACTGCCACGACACTGCCGGGAGTTTCCGAGCTCCCCGGTGACCAGCGGGATGTGCCCTCTTCCTCCTCAGGCGCAGAGGGCGCACAGGCAGCGCCCTACGCCCCGCAGAGCCAGCCACTCCCGGGAGCAGGAGCCTCACCGCGCGCCTTCCCCGAGCTCCCCCACCCCGAGCCACCCCTCGGGCTGCGGTCGGCAGCCCCTCCCGGACAGCCCCCGCCTGGGGCCCAGCCAGCCGGTTCCGCCTGCGCCGCACCAGCCGGAGTTGGCCCCACGAGCCAGCAGCGCCCCCGGCAAGTCCCTGTTTCGGAGGAGCAAGTCCTTGTTTTGTTTGCCTACGGAGGACCCCTCCGCAGCCCGCTCGGATGTCCCTCAGTGTGTCTCAGGCACAGGTGCCCCAGGGCACTGGGCACTGGAGTGGAGACACGGCCACCTCCTCTCCATTGACGACTTAGAGGGGTCCCAGGAGACGGACGTGGACACAGGCCTGCAGCTGTCCTCCTCGGACCTGTCCGTGGTCTCCGCCTACTCTGCACCCAGTAGGTTCTGCAGCGCCCGGGAAACGCCCCTCCCCTCCGAAGCAGGTGGCGGCCACTGCTCCAAGCACAAAGGTGCCAGAGGAGGGCCGCTACCCACTGGGAGTGGGGTGACCACGGAGAGCCCCTGGGCTTCCCTCCCTTCCTTCACCAAGGGGCCTTCCCGCTCCCTGGCGACAGGGGTTGCTGCTCCCCCAGCTTCTGGCGCCACCTCACTCACAGAGTCGTCCTCCGAGCTCCCTGGAGGTGCTCCCAACACCCAGCGGACGGGCAGAGACGTCACTCAGCCCCCAGCACTGGCCGGACCCGGGGACAGTGACACAGAGGAATTCTATATCTGAACACCCTCTGCTCTGGTTCTGTTTCAGACACACAGCTCAGCGTCCCCAGGTCTGCCTGGGACCTCATTACCTGTTTCACGGGATCCTTAGCACCTTTGCTATGCTGCCCATTCTAGGGACTGGGCGTCGTAAAATGTATTTTTAGAATACTGAATACCATTCGAGAGAGGGTTTAGTGCGTTTATACAATTCAAGAGCTTCATACAATTATTTGAAAAGAAAGGAAAACCTAGTCAGCCAGAGCTGATTTGGCAGTTTTTCATGCCGTGAGGGAAGAACAATTAAAGCCAAAATGTTGAATGTGGGAAAGATACTGCCTGTATGAGAAATTAATGCGCAGTAACATATTGGACAGCCTGCTGGGTTTTCCAAACAGACTCCCATTACCAGCGAACCGCGACCCGGAGGACGTCCAGGTAGTGTGCAGAGCAAAGGGGGCAGCTTGCTACGGGAGCAGTGGACAGAACCCAGTCCGTACCTCACTCAGATGCCTTGCCAGCCACACCTGCAAGTCCGGATTTACCCTGAAGTGGCTCGTGTACTTTACAGGCATCTGGCACGAGTAGCGCTCTTGGTGCATGGAAACACGTTCTGAGCTCCCAACACTCGATGTGCGTGCACCTCCCCACAGCACACGCGCTGTAACGAGTGCAGGGCCACGGACCTCTCCGCCCCTGGATCTCCTGGGCGCACTGAGGAGTCGTTCACCGACATTCCGGAGTGATGCGGGATTTAGCGCGGGGAGGTGTTCTTGGGGCTCTTCGACTTTAAAACTAAGGGCTGTGTGTGTGTCGCCTATAGGGGTGGCAGGAGCTACACTTGGTAGTGCTTTCTGCAGGAACCAGGCCTGGCCGCCCTGCCTTTTGCACTTTTCAAGACTGTGTAACATTTTAACCAGCATTTAGGTCGCACGCGTTAATAAATGCCCCTTGTCCTGCAAACGGGACGCTGGGCACGAGGTGCTCCCGGAACACAACCCCCCCTCCCCCACTCCAGGTACTAGCCTTGCACCGTGTGCAAGCTCCCACGCTGCAGCCAGAGCTTCCTCCAGGCCTCGGGCCTCCCTGCCTGTGGTCTGCTTCTGTCGCAGTGTGAGTGGCAGTTCGGCCTGACCTCTCCCTCTCCCACAGGGTGTGGTTACAGGCCCTCCCTCTGCAACGCCAAGGGCAGCCTGCGGGAGCAATAGCGCGCCGTCCCGGTGGCTGTCTCCTCTGGGGAAGGGTATGTATTGGCCTTGCCCGTGTTACTCACAGCCCATCTGCACCTCTCTGGAAGTGCCCACCCAGCCCAGGCACAGGCTCAGAATCCCCCCCACACGGCCCCCCAGGCAGCTGTTGCCAGGCCTCCGACTCACGCTGAAACCTAAGTCTCGGCCATCCCTGTCAATGCAATGGAAGCCTTAGATCTTGCCGCAGACACCCAAGATATTCCGAATTACAGTATTCCACTCCAGTTTAAGCAAATAAAAACATGGTCTCTTATCATTCTAGACCAAGGGGAGCAAACTTTCTCTGGAAAGGACTAGATAATAAACATCTTAAGCTTTGCCACCCGCATGGTTTCCATCGGAACCACTCAACCCTGCGGTGACTGCGGGAAAGCAGCCACGGCCACTATGTAAAGGAGTGAGTTCCAATAAAACTTTATTTACATGCTCAGGAGGAGGGCCCGATTTGGCTCAACAGTTGCAGTGTGCCAATGCTCCTGCTAGGCTGAGGTTGGTGTGAGACCCCAGCCACAGTCCACGGCAGAGAATCCGGGTCTGCAGCCCCTGCCACCGCAGTGTATGAGGCCAAGAAGGTGGCGGGCTCCTCAGGTCATGCCAGTGACTCTGGATCCACAGGGAGGGGCTTCCTTCTGCCAAAAGGATTCCTAGAAGGCCACTAGCTGCTCCACCTCCTGCCCAGAAATGTGACTCACAATCAGTGACTGATGATGAAAAGCAACAGGCTAACATTAGCAAGGAGAGAAATAACATGGAGGGGTTGATTCAGCCTCCAAGGAACAGGGAGTGGGGGGCAAGCGCAGGAGCAGCAAAAATCCATGAGGCAGAAACGAATGGACCAGCTGCCAAGGGTTGGCCCTTCATCTTCATTCTTAATCAGCATGCTTAGTGCAGTGTCTTGGCATGGGCCCCTCGAATTGCCTTACAGCCCACCTCGGATGCTCTCTGGTCCCACCCTTTTTCAGTGACCCACCCTCAGCTGATCCCGAAGGATGTCAGCAGCACCAAGCCACAGCAGAAAATGAAAGGTGCCCCGTAGCACAGAGAAGGGAAGGGAAGCCCAGCACAGACCGCAGTCGGGGGCCCCTGCCCTGCCCTCTGGTGCCGCAGTTGGAAACGGCAGCCACTGTGTGGAGAAGGTACCGCAGGACACAGCCATTCCTTCCATTTCTGGTCATACACCAGCCTCTCCCTTGTCCAGGGAGGCTCCTGACACCCACGGGTGGATCTGACTCTTGGGTCATCAGTGTTGGGATGGATGCTGGCATACTGTAGGTGCTCAATAAATTTGTTCAATTTAAAAACATGGAGGTTGCCTCAAATTCTCTCTCTCCAGGACTAGGCTCCATGACACAGGCCATCTAGATCTGAGCCCTAGTTTTTTTATCGTTTATCGGAACCCAGTCTCTTCTCCTTGGCCTTGCACGTGCCCCAGCTGGGCCCAGAGGGCCCTGCTAGCAAATGCCTTTGCCTAGTTCACAGCCCGTCCCTTATTTGCCTCTTTTCCACAAAAGTCTCCACAACATCACTGCTCACGGCTACACCACGGCCCCTAACACACCACTGAGTATCTGCATTAAAGGTCAAACATTTTTCAGGGCGGTCCCTAGCTGACCTGTGGAGCCCTGGGTCACCCGTGGAGGTATGGTGGGGCCACCAAAGAGGCTTTTGTGATGGTGGGAGGGTTGGTGTGTGGCTGCATCAAATGGGCTGTGACGCCAGATGCTTCTTGAGCCCAGCGGCCCAGTGGCAGAGGACAGCCACACGGGAGCCTATTGGACTGTACTGTCCAGGACACTCCAGGTGGGAACAAATGTTTACTAGTATCAGGAAGACATCTGAGTTCACGGCTGCTGTCTTCAGCAGCAACTAAGTCGGGAGAAATGCAGGTATCTCCCTATTGCCCTCCCAGGCTTTCTGTAGATGAACCATTCTCCCATCCATCAGCTAAGAGGTGCCTGAAAAGACTGGCAATTCCTGGAAGAGATTCTTTTTTTTTTTTTTAAGATTTTATTTATTTGCTTTTAGAGAGAGGGGAAGGGAGGGAGAAAGAGAGGGAGAAAAACATTGATGTGCGAGAGATACATGGATGAGTTACCTCTCACACGCCCCCCACCGGGGACCTGGCCCCAAACCCAGGCATGTGCCCTGACCAGGAATCAAACCAGTGCCTGGAAGAGATTCTTAAAGGCACATCAGCTGTAGAGTCTCTCCCTCCCAAGCCCACAGGACAGTATTGGTGTCCAGTTCTGACCAGAGATCCTAGGACTGAACTTCAGGAGAGCAGGGGGGTTAACTGAGGAATCCCCTTCCGCCTCTCTGCCCGAGGCCCTTGCTCCCTGGGCCTGCCTGGGACATAAATGCCTCCTTCTGATTTGTAGGGATCCTCTTCTAATCCTCTGTTAATCCAGGTGATGAGATACTGCAGAGGCTTGAGAAAATAACAAGAGAAATCAACCCGAATAAAGATGGATCCTGGAAGGAAACACTTTTGTCGCGATTTTGACAAGTGGATTCATGGGGGGGTCAAGTACCTGCGTGGAAAGATTTTCATATAATTACTGACGGCTTCTACCGATGGCCCTTTTCTAACCTTGGGCACAGAGGCCTAAATACAAATGACTTTAAATGACATAATTTATCTGAGTGAAGAACGTTGGCAAAAATGAATGGGGGTGTCAGCACAGCGGGGTCTTTTTAACAGTCAGTTTTCTATTTTAAGAGTGTGATAATATTGTCCAGTTATGTGGCCACTTATTAGGAGCAATATACTCATTTCAGACGGAAGTCACCAGAAAGAACACTTGGTGAAGCTGAAGAGGCCCCTTCCCCAGACCCCCGGGATGCCCTCCCGAAACTCCCCACCCCAGTTGAAACATTGATCTTCTGTGCTGGGCATCTGACAGATGCAGGCTAGACGTACACCTCCGGTCACCTTTGCCCAAGGCCCCCCGTGCATTTCGGACGGGAGCCGCTCAGAATGTGAGACGGAGATGGGAAAGCTTTGGCGCCACCTGGTGGCCACCATGCCCCGGAGGGTCAGCAGCTGCCCTTTTTCATCGAGGAAGACTCCACCTGGATGAAACGGAAGTCTCTTGTTTATTATTCTGCCGCTAATTATTTCTGCAAGGTGTTGAGGCAACTGAAATCGCAATGACACAAGAAAATGCAAGTAGAAATAGAAAATTGGGGCTAAGAAAGAAAGTTTATGAATATGCCAAGCACAAAGGGAAAAGGTAACTGGAGTGGATGAATTTCCCAGAAGCCAAAGCTCAGTCCTTTTCATTTCTGAGTAGAACATCTAGTGACGTCTTACTGAAGTGGCCTCAACACCCTTTCCTCCATGGAAACCAAGTTTTTCTTAGCACGGATTTCTAAAATCACTTTGGCAGCAGGGGATTTTCCTAGAGGATTCTCCCTACTTTAGTCCACGTTGGTAGCTTTCTTGGTGGGAGGATGAATGTACAAGACCTGGAGGGGTGGACACAGTCTCACGCTGTGGACGAGCCTCCCTAGACGTGTCCTGCAGCCCTGCTGGGGGAGGGAATTCGGCCCTCATCAGAAAGCCTGGAGGCTGGCCTCCCCTGGTCTCTTGAGGCCAGATCTGCACAGTCTGGTGCATGGAGAACAGGTGGGAAGGCTGTCGTCTCCCCCCACCCCCCTGGGAAACTAGAGGCTCCTACAGAAAGGCCACACCTGCTGACACTCCCTCTGCATCCGCAGCTGCAGGTGACAACTCCAGCTCTCTAATGGCCCCCAGTGAAGAGGCTTAGGCTCTTTGAAGCTCTTCCTAGTTTTCACTGACAGTCTTGAATAATTGTTAGGAATTTGGGTCCCCACACCTTTTTCATCATTGCTCCGAGCAGATTTGCTTTTTATCATTCATTCAACAAGCATATCCCGAATCCCACTATGTGTCAGGCAGTGGGCTGAGGGCCTAGGATTGAATGGGAGAGACATAATCTCTCCCTCATGGAACTAACCTATAATCATCACTGCTGTTTACCACTTACGTGTGGATTTTATAATCTCTCAGACGGACCCAATGGAATTAACCTCAGCTACAGTTATACGTGGAGTCTCAGATTTTGGCATCTAACAGATCTGGCTTCCAATTCTGACTCCATTACTCGCTATGTGAACCTAGGGGAAGTTATTTCACTTCTCTGAGCCTCTGTTTTATCATGTGTAAAATATGGACAGCATTTTATTACAGGATCACTACAAAAATTAAATTATATAATCTGTGCAAAGTTCCCATACTGCCTGCCCCGGAGCAGGCGGGTAGTCAAGGCTGACGTCTCATCTGCCCTCCGGCTCAGGTGTGGCCCTGTGCTCGGCCCCGTGCTCCGTGGGCAGGAGAACTCAGGCAGGGTTTGCCTTCGCAGTGCCCTTCACAATGAGCTGTTCTACCGCCACCTCTTAGCCACCTGTCTGGACAGAGTCCCACCCGACAGGACGTCCTCTTTCCAGCACCCCACCCTCAGTCTCCCCAGCCTTTCTCCTTCCTCCACGTCAAGGTGCCAGCAGCAAAGCCGGACCGGTGTGCCTCTTACCACTCAGTGCTGCTCCTCCCAGCTTCCGGCTCTGAGCCGCCCTTCCCTAGCCACTGCACCCCCCCCACACCGCCCACCCCCAAACCTAGGGACCTGCTCCACCTTCGCTCAGCCCACCTCTTCCTCGCACCCTCTCCTCTGGCTGCCTAATCCGCCTGCCCCACCTGGAGCCCAGGCTGCCTCTGTAGTGTCTGTGCCTCTCCCCTCCAGCCTTCTGTTGCCCCCTCACCAGGCGGAGGTGCTCTGTTCCCACCCCCCAGCTGTCAGACAGGCACTGTGCGGAGTAACCCCTGTCCACATCACCCCTCCGCAGCTTTTGGACAGCCTTCGTCCACTCAAAGGGCTCAGCTGCCCAACCTGTCTCAACTTTGCCAGTGCCCCCTGTTTAGGTAAAATATGGACACCTTGGTTGGCACTACCCTCAGCAGCAAGCCTTGCCCGCTATTCAACCAGGGCCAGGCTGTCTGTTATCCCTTCAGGCTCCCTGCTCCTCACGGAAGACGTGTCTGACTCCACTGAGGTAAGAAGCTACAAGAGACTAACAAGTACAATGGATTTACTGCGGAATCCTCTGCCCTTGGAAATGCTCTGACAACTGAAAATGCAACCTGGCGGACAACAGAGGACACTGATTTGTGTAGCTGGAGACTCGCCATCCTATTTCCCCTCCAAGAGTTATGTTCCACTTCCTGCAAAATGAGCCTCCTGGGCCCAATGCCAGTAAATCACCCCATGACGGGGGCTCCGAATTCTCCTCGGCCACGGAGCCAGCTCAGTGGCAGCCTAGGCCTGCGTTCATCACCTGAGCTGGCTCTGCAGACCCGTAGTCACCCCCCTGCTCCTCTGGTGAGTGTCAGAGCCCCCAGACCTGCCCCAGGCTTCCCAGGAGTGCTTGATCCCGCCAGTTTTGTCCTCGCCAGGTGCGGTGAACTGGAGGTGGGTGCTCCTGACACCCAGCAGCAGGGTCGTGGTTGTGACCCAACCACCTGTGACTACCCCCCCGGGATCTCTGCCTGGCCACATTTCTGTTCTGGGTCCAACCCAGCCTTTGCTTTCCAATTTGATAAGCACCCAGCTTTCAGATGGGCGTCCCACCTACTAAGGGACATCTCGGTTGTTTCCAACTGGCAATTATGAACAAACCTGCCGTAAAAATTGGTGTTTAGGCTTTTGTGTGGATGGACCTGTGTTTTTGACTTGTTGGACAAATAGCATGAAGCAGGAATCCTGGACTGTGACCTGTTACTCTTCTGCTTTGCCTGTTGCCCTTCTTCCTGCCTGCAACTCGGGGGCAGTGCCTGGAGAGGAGTAGCCAACCTCCAGCTGCAAGCAGAGGCGCTCCTTGCGAAGGCACCGGGGTGCACAGTGGCTTTGTGGAGTAGCTACACCAGCACTGGACTGCCCACCTAGCACTTTCTGTTACGTGAGAAAGGATATCCCGTTTTGGTGACACTACCATTTCAGCCCAGCTCCGCCCCAACCAGTCCAGAAAGAAGCCTTCTCCATGTTTCTGAAGTCACCTGGAATTGGCAGTTTGTGGACAAGGGCTTGGTTCTTAAAATATTTTTAGCCTGGAAACAATGTAGTATTTTTTTTCTTTCTTGATTTAAATCCCATCTAAGTCTTGAATCTTTTACTTTCTTTAAAATACATGTCCCCACCTCAGTGAATCTCGAACAGAGAAGTGCTTTGCCAGTTTTCATGGTGGGGAGAGGAGAACTAGAGTTTCCTCGTTAAATAACCAATTGTGAATGCGAAAACACCATCTGCAGTTCGGTACCTGCTGGGCAAAAGATGCGCATTCTGAGCAGAGAATCCATTTGCCTTTATGAGAGGTTTTTTTCCCTTTTCCCGTGGAAGTCCTATTATCAAACAATTAGTCTCTTTGAAGGATTCTGTTCTGCACGAGAACTAATTCTCTGCACAGCTGTTCATCCTTCGAAATGGCCTAAGTAATGGAGGGAGCATGATCCTGTCCCTTCTGCAGAATCTGCTCCTGGAACCAGAACCAGCTTGGCCAAGGCAGGAATCCAGCCTCCCCCACCTGCCACCCTGACCCCAGAGGGCTGAGCCCCCTCTCCCGGCCAGGCAGGGCAGAGGGCTCCCCCTGGAGACCAGACAAGGCCTCGAACCCCGTCAGCTCTGCTCTGTGGTCGAGAGACCACGGCAGCTAAATCCAAGGGGAGGAAAGGGCTCAAGGCCAACGGGGTCCTGTGGGAGCAACTCTTTAGGACCCTGACCCTTCACATGTTCAGCGGCTCTTGATTAAAACGGGCCCTTTTCATATCTGTTGGTCATAGCGGAGGTTCCGTGGATGAAATGTAGATGTGAGAGATTATTTTTCTGATATGGCATTATGCTTTGCCAAATTCTACTCCTCTGCTGGGGGTGGGCTCCCTTGAGGACATCTTCAAGCCGTTTCCCAGCTTTTCAGTCCCTGTCTGTCATAAACCTGGTTCTCGTTTTGGTACGCAGCCTGAGCACCGTCCATTCTCTGAGCTCAGTCTCCTACTTGACTCACACTGTTCCCCGCCCCACATGCTAGGCTCCCAGCCCTGGGGAATTAGAGTCAGGGTGTGCTTAGAGCTTTTTTTGGCATTGTCGGCCACAGTCACAACTTTGAAAAAACACAGCATGCAACAGGGCCCATGTGAAGTGTTAATGACATCCGTAACACTCTGTACAGCAAACAAGAGGTTTCCGGGGGTCCTTCGGTGGTCTCTGAATTGGGAGACATGTATCACTGCAGGGGAGGAGGTCTCCAAAGACTTTCTAAGAAGCACACGAGCCTAGAGGGGATCAGTTTTCAGCTCTCAGCTTTCCTCACCTTCTTCCTACAAGCGATCTGCTGAGCATGCCCATTGACGAGGTGTGACGAAGACCCCCTTTCCCTTCTGCCCTCCTCCTGCTTTGCAAGAGAACGGCGTGCCTCCCACCGTGCTGGCCGTCGGTAACTTTCAATGTGGCTCACCAAGCGCAGTTGGCCACTCAACTCAGACAGGGCCACAGAACTGATCGAACTTGCAGTTAGAAAACGTCTTGCACTTCCATCAGCTCACTTTTGGGAGCAAGGTTAATCAACACCTGACTTCACAAACAAGGATTAGAATGCAGATGGAGCTAAACCCCATCCCATTCCAGCAAGAAATAGTATTTTTTCTTTTTTCTTTTTGCTGTATGTGTTTTAATAGCATTAAGAAACATATTGCCAATAAAAATCAACTTTGCTTTATTTCATAATTTATCAAAAGTTGTACTATATGTTGTTTTGGTCAGTTGTGTTCTGACCAATAAATCAAACAATAACAATTCGAAAGACATGTTTGGAGTGGGCCTTAGGGTTGCAGGAAATTTTGTTTTTCAATTTAGTCTTTTTTTTTTTGCTCCCGGGAAGTATATGAGGCTCTTGGAGTACACACCTAACTGCCCACCTGCTCCCCTTGCAGGTCGTAAGTAGCTTTTCTACAACAGACTGACTTTCCCAACCAACTTGTGCGGAAGCATAGACATGTGATTTGGTCTGGCCAGAGTGACCTGAGGGAAGTCTGCTGGGGGTTCTGGGAAAGATTTTCCTCCTGCTAAAGAGAAAAAGAAGAGCTCTTTTTCCCTCCCTGCCCTTGGATAGGTGAGAGGATGTGCAACTTCGGAGCCACTGCAGCCTTCTTGTAACTAGGAGGAAGAGCCAAAAGAACTGAAGCAAAGGCAGAACCCTGACGCCTCTGAGACGCTGAACACCTCCCTCCAGATTTCTGACTATGACAGAAGACCAAAACCTGAACCTTTACATGTTTTTCAGCCAGGAATTCTATTGTTTTCAGGCAAAACAAATCCTAATACGCTAAAGGTGTGGGATCTTAGGGACTGAGGAGCCAGAAGAAGATTCTGAGATTGAGCAACAGATTGGCCTCTCTCCCACAGACATGGGGAGACTGGATGGGAGAAAGGAGAGAATGAAGGCAGAGATCGGTGACAGTCACTGGCCATCGTGAGCCCTGCCTTCCCGTACAGAGCTTCCACTGGTACGCAGGGTGCTCTCTGCCAGGAGCTGGGCTGACGCTCTTCACTCTTCTACTCAAAGGGAGACCACAAAATCGATACCAGTGGACATCTTGCTTTCAGACTATCCACAGGTATAGTTAAGATGTTTCTTGAGATTGGACACTGATTTCCTTAAAATTAGCCAGTTCTTTTAAGAGTGGAACAGGTGATGTAAGACTCTGAAAGGCATATATTTGAAATAATTCTCATTTCATTGAGTAAGCACTATTATCACTAATTCAACAGCATTCGGACAGAATCAGCCCCTGAATGCAGAGAAGGTGTCAGAGAGAGGGAGTCTAAGGCAGGACCAGCACCCACAAACAGCAACAGACGGGGACACTGAGCAGTCCCGCTGAGCATCTGATGGCTCCTGGAATCTCTCCCACACCAGGATGACATAAAAAAAAAAATGCCAGGAGAAGACACACTGAAACTCAGAAAAGCTGAGTTCCCCAAATATAACTGAATTCAGAAGTGGGGCCCGTGGGAATAAGAGGGGCTGTGGCAGGAAGCACATCCCTTCACGGGCGTCTGACTCACCCAGCGGTGCTCACGGGTATCAAGGTCAACGGCCATTTCCCTGAAGCTTTAAAAAATGTTTTTAAAGGGTAAGAAATTTGGGCAGGAAATCCAGGCAGGGCAATGACAACCTGCTATAGAGCTAGCACTTTAGGTTCTATTTTCCCAGCGGCAAGAAAT
Source organism: Macrotus californicus (assembly GCA_007922815.1). Taxonomy (NCBI): domain Eukaryota; kingdom Metazoa; phylum Chordata; class Mammalia; order Chiroptera; family Phyllostomidae; genus Macrotus; species Macrotus californicus. The sequence continues at coordinate 43,529 of VMDR010004072.1, read as the reverse complement.
ACAAATAGTGGCCCTCTCTGTGGGGCCTGCTGTGCCTTCCCACCCCCAACCCCACCCCCAGGCATGGTTTCCTTGCCTCTCTCCCCCAAGCTCCAAGGGCCCTACTTCTGTCTCTGTAACTAGTTTCTTGAGCCCACTTCTTCTACAGCTCACTCCTTCTACCTCAGTGACTTTAAAAACAAGCAAACAAAATCATGAACACATCAAGAGAAAACTTCAAAAGAGCTTATGAGTTACTTATAACAGCAGATAATGCCTCCTTCCCAGCCCAAGTCAATGGGCCTCAGCGAAGTGCCAAGTCCAAGTTTTAAGTAGAAGGAGTGTCCAGCCTTTGGGCATCTCTGGGCCCCACTGGAAGGAGAAGAGCTGTCTTGGGCCACACATTAAATACATTGCAACATGTAATCACAACAAATCTCATAACGTTTTAAGTAAATTTACAGTTTTGTGTTGGGCCGTATTCACAGCCATCCTGGGCTGCAGGTGGCCCGTGGGCCGCAGGTTGGACACCCCTAAAAGGATATAACTTAACAGAGGAAGCAATCCTGGAGCTATTGAGCCCACTTTAATATTTATTTATACCCGAGGGAGCAGGAGCATGAAGTGGTTTCCTGTCCTTGAGAGGATGCATTTGTACCCGTGTTTTGTACATGACAAGGCATCACGCAAATGCTGCAGGGGTGCCGGCACACGTATCACATACATATTGATGCGTATTAAGGCTCCCCAGGCACTCCGAGGAATTTCCTCCACTCGAAGGGCCTCTATGAGATATTATATATAATGTTGCTTTGTAAATGCTAAAGCCCATCATGCATGTAACTAGCTGGTAGTATTTTATTCACTTTTTTTTTTTTTAATTAAGAAAGGCAGTACCTCCAGCACAGGGCCTCAGCACTCGGACCTGCCCATCAGAAGGGACAGACAGACACTTTGCAGAGACGGGACAGACAGATGCAGCAGCGGAAGCCACATCCACACAGCAGGGATTCTGAGACCCTGATGAAAACCATGGTCTTTTGCCATTTTGATAAATCAGTTTCTTAAAACTACCCGAAGAAGCTATGATGTGTCCCTTTTTGTGCCTGACAAACCAACGGAAATGTTAGTTAGGTTTTCCTCGCTTCTCTGTTTAATAAGGTGTTATATTTACCCCAAAGTTTACATGAACAATGAATAAGGCATTCAGCATTGTGTCGACTCGACGATTGCAGGCAAACTGAACAATCCAAGATAACCAGGTTTGACAACTACTGTTACTGTTTCTTTCCTGGTACAGCGCAGGGGCCCCCTTCACCACCACCAAAGCTAGGAAACAAAAGAGAAGAGAAAGGGAAAAAACATCTAGAAAACTTGTGATAAATCACGTAAAGCACACTGTCACCAGGCTGTCTCCGAAGTGACAGAGATATTTAGATGAAAAATAGTGTAGGTTCAAAGCACTATTCTAGACAGTCTTTTGCACAAAAACAATTACAATAAATATCTCCAGTAGCAAAAAAGATCACGCCAGCCAGTCGTCCATTCACGTCAAGTCACATGAAATGCAGTCGAGTTCAGGTGTAACTAAGACCACAAACCATCCCTTAGAGTTTGATGTGACAGCGCTTGGCCTCCAAACTCAACTTCGCCACGGCACGCTCTCTTTTCAAGGACTCCACAAACACAGCTGCCCCGGGGGTGGGGGGGGGGGGCTGGCAGAAGCCCGCGCGCCCCTTCCTGCGGCCTAACCACACAGGGCCAGATCACCAACCAGAGCGTCTGGCCTCCTCGGTCTTCCCTCTGGGGTGGCTGATCCCCTGCCAGGCCCTCGACTTTTATATGTTTGAATTTTGTCCAACTCAAACCTTCTCACACCACACCCAGAGATTTCTAAATCCCTTCCAAGCCTGGTCTGGCCTTCAAATCACACTCGGAGCTCGGACCAGCAGTTTCAAGCTTCAACCATTGTGCAGCAGCTGGACGTGCTGCTGTCTGTGTCCTGCCTCGATCTTAGACGGATCACTGGAAAGTTAGGGTTTAAATAGATGTTGACATTAGGGCCACAGGGACAGTCTTCACCAATGTCAATGTTGGGAATTTTTCTTCAGCACACCGCCTCTGTCCACCCTAGCTGTGAAGGACCCTGTCTTCTATTTAGGAGACCTGACCAGCGCCCTGGGCCATTAGAAAAGAGGTGGCCACATATGGGAGTCCAGATAGGATCCAGATCTCAGGGCCAGCACAGGCATCATGTCCACATGGCTCCCTGGTGTCCACAACGCACCAGGATTCATCGTCCCCGGACGCTGACCATCTCCACTTGTCCTCACACGGTTCCCTCGGGTTTGGTCCTCTCCACGCAGACCCCACAGACTCTCCCTAAATGTGTGACACCTGTGGTAGGCAGAAAATTGCCCCCCAATAATGCCCTAATCCCTCAACCCTCTGAATCCGTTACGTTACATACATAGCGGAATTGAGGTCATAGGTGAAGTTAAGGTTGCAAATCAACTGATCTTATTGGGGTGGACTCAGTGCAGTTCCAATCGTCCTAACAAGTGAACAAAAAAGGCAGAAAAAGAGATTTGATGACAGAAGAAGGTCATAGATATGCTATCTTGCTGGCTTTGAAGATGAAGGGGCCATTAAGTCAAAAACGAGGAAGTATCTAGATGCTGGAAAGGCAAGAGAACAGCTTTTCCCCTAGAGATCTCGAAAGGAAAGCAGCCCTGCTGGCATCTCAGGTTTAGCCCAGGGACACCCCTTTTAGACTTCTGAATCACAGAACTCTAAAAATGATAAGCCTGTGCCTTTATTAAGCCACTAAACTTGTGGTTATTTGTTACAGTGGCAACAGGGAACTAATACACCATTATTCTGCCATTTCCGCCCCCTTTTCTCTCCTGTGATGATAATCCTTCTGAGCAATGTGCGTACTTCTCAGCAGCTGGAGGAGAGAGGCAGGTGGGGCATAGCACCTTGATACTTGAAGGGATTCTTTTGGTTCTCTAATTACATGAAGTTTTATACACTTGGGAGACTGGACATGCCAAAACTGGTGAATAGATGTTCACTTCAAAACACATCTTAATCAAATGCTTACTCAATCTGATACACAAGCAGTCTGTGGGATTCAGTGCTTTGTACTGATATAAAATCTTAATTAAAGAAAAAGATGTATACTTCTTGAAGTTGATGAAATAATTCACTCACTATCTCCGCCCAAGGGCCCGCTAAATGAGGAAATACCAGATGCATTCTTACAGAGGTCAGAAACAAGATAACAAGATCTACCACCTCAATTATTTACTTATTGTTCTGGGGTACTAGCCAATGTGATGAACTAGTAGAAGAAGATTAGAGGTACAAAAGTTGGAATGGAGAAGATAAAATTATAATTATTTTCAGATTACAAGATTGTTTACATAAAGAAAACATAGTGAACCAAAACTGTTATAAACAAAAAGAATTCAGGGGTTCAAGTCCAAGATGGCAACATAGAAGTGACCTAAACTCGCCTCCTCTGCAGACACACCCAGCCAGGTTTAGATTTCTTTCAGAGGGAATTATTCAGTGTGTTGCTATGGATGTGATGTGTCTGATTTGTCAGATATCTGTGCTATTTATCAATCTGTAGTTTGTCGTGATTTCTTTCCTCATTCTTAGTACCTAGTGCTTACAATGTTTTCTCTTTTTCTAAAGAAAGTCCCCCAAATTATGTAAGCTTCAGACCCCAGAAACCTTGAACGTGCACCTGGGATGCACGATCAATTTAAAATCTGAATTTGCCAGTGTCTCGTGGGAAGATGAGAACCAGCAGCATGGAGTGACTCCTGCTTTTATGCTAAAGACTCTGCCATCCGTACCAGGCAAGGAAATTGAACCAGTGAAAACGCTGGAAACAAAGCCCAAGTCTCTACACCCCCCACTCCCTGTCTTGCTAACCTTCGTCTCTTCCGGACATGGACAACAAAAACAGGCTTTTCACCAAAATCTTCTTCCGTCTCAGCCTGCTTGACCTCAAGTGCTAACGCTCTCCCCACACGCCCCGGGCTCCAGTGCTCTGCTCATTTCATATCTTAAAAGCGAGAATGAATTAGAAGACTTCATTCCCCCAGGGATGGAATCTTTTCATAGTCACACTGCAGTCTCATCTGTGGGACTTGGCATTAACCCAGCATGTGCCCAGCACCCGGAATTCCCAGACTGCTGTGCTGCTTTGCATTTGGTCACAAGGGAGCCTTTTTCCACCTACTGGCTATGAAGAGTCAATATGCCTAAAAGTAAAATGGAAAGCAAATGATAAAGACAATGAAATCCAAAGCTACTCAAAACCTCCAATATTCTAGAAAATGAGCCGAAATGCTTAACACGTAAAAATATTGCTGAACTGTTCCTCTAGCAAAATAAAAATGATCAATGTGTGAAAAAAATAAAAAAGGGTGATAATTCACTCCAGTCTCCATTCTGGTCAATGTGTTGCCTTAAACAATTTCTAAACAAACAGGTTTCCAACAGCGCCCCACCCACCTGCCTTAGGCTGTGCGGTGACTTCCGCAGAGAGGCCTTCTCAGAGCTGCCCCTCCGCAGGTGATAGAGCCTCACTTCTTCCTCAGCTCCTTTCCCTTTCAACATCTTTGTGCAGCTTCGCCCCACCTGCTTTTGTTCTCACCTGCGTTAGAGTCTCTCTCCAGTACAGAGGCAAAAGGTCTCCTCTTGGTGGGCCCTCTTCTCCTCCCCTCCAGGATCTCTCAGCCCAAAGGGCGAGAGAAAGCAAGCCATGGAAGTAATAAAGCCTACAAAAACCCAGTTCCCTGCTCTCTCCAGAGAAAATGATGCTACCTGTCCACTGCCTCCCATTTCCCCGCACACGTCAAAATGAGCCCCTCCCTCCTGCATGCCCGCATCCTGCCTCCCGCAGCTGCCCCAGTGCCTCTCCGCCTTTCCTGGCCTGCTGGGAACACGCCACTCCTGCTTTGCTACTCCGTGACTTCCTGAGGGAATTCCTTAGAAATTTTACGTTGCACCTTACTCCTGTAAGGAGCTCAAAAAAGGCTTGGCATTAAATTGAAGTTTGACTGGAAAATATTAGATGAGGACTAGACCCACACGCTTAGCCTCATGATGAAGCGCCATTCTCTAGGGGGACCACGGTAAATAGCAATTTCTGCGAGACATTCGAGCTCTAAAGGGCTACACGGACAAATAGAAAGTCTCGCTTTCAGCTTTAGCTTTTGAGAACCATAAACTTTTCATTCTTGTCTGGCACCTTTTGGTTTTCGGAGCACTGACCCCAGCTAACTCTTCTGGGTGAGGCGGGTTGGTTGGTTTCTGTCTCCGCTGATGTAAAGAAAGGGGAGTGAGGAAGCAGGGGGGGGGAGGGGGTGCTGAAGCAGCTGGTGGCAGCTGTGAGCCACAGCTGCGAATCTCCAGGGCGCCGAAATACCACCCAATCTGCGCTTTTCCTGGGGGCTGTCATTACAGCAAAATGAGGCGAACTTGGTGCATGAAAAGCTCCAAGGCAGCTACAAGACCGTGGAATTAGTAGCGATGGGAAACCACGTGTAGGACACGAAGACAGTGTGTGACCCGAGAGGAAGGCGGCCACCAACACCCAGTGGCCCTACTACTCCAGCCGCCATATTTACTACTCTGTGTTATATCATCTCTACTTTCTATACGTGTATACAGTACATACACACATTTAAATATACTGTGTGTAGTTGCCACTCTGTATACCACCACACAGTACTGTAGGCAGGGCGCGTGTGTGTGTTTGCACACGCATGCACACACTACAGCCACTGCTACAGCTGCTCCCTGCTCTGCTGGCCCCCCCATCAGTGTCCACTCTGCCTCTGTCAGCGCCTTCATCACACCATGCTGTCACTCACTGCACAGCCTTAATCCAGGCCCCTTCCACGTAAGAATCTCTCTCTTCTCCCGCAACATCCCTCACCTATGAACTTGTACTTGAAGAAGGTGGTCCTCTCAAATTAGGTCAAGTCTCTCTTCACAAGCTATTCTTTTCCTGCACAGCAGGCTCCACTGTTTATTACCTATCAGGCTATTATTTGGCAATAATGCTGGTCTTCCCCAACAGGCTGTGAGTTCCATGAAGACAGGGGCCTTGTCGGATGTGCCCACCTTTGCATCTCCAGGGCCTAAAATAACACCTAGCCATAGTAGAGGCGCGATGAACAGTGGTCGCATGGATGGATTGGGGTCTGATGATGACCCAGCCGGGACACAGCACATGTGGAAGAGGGGGCAGACACCTGCGGTGCGACTTCCTCCAGGTGCCCAGAATGTGCCCTGTGTCCCACAGCCTGCAACTAGAGCTTGCAACAGAATCACCTGGAGGGCTTGTTAAAATGCGGATTGCCGGGTGCCACCCCCAGAGTGTTTGCTTCAGTAGGTCTGAACGGGGCTGGGAACTACGTTTCCAAGTGTGTTTCAGGTGATGCCGAGGTGCCTGGCCCTGGGACCCTATTTCAACCACCACCGTTCTGAGACGTCAGGTGGTTTCCATGCACACAGCCTGCTGGAAGCGACACGACCCCTCCCAGGCTTTCTACAAGGCGCTCCAAGAGCAAACAACACACCAGGTGCCGCAATCCCACTCCGTGTCCTTCCGCGGGCTGCAGAACCACCTAGAGATGGGCACGGTTCGAGTCCCAGACACCGCGCTTCCGCTCACTTGCGTGGGAACCCAACGTAATCCTCCTCGCGTGATTTTCAAGCACGGCCAGAGTTGAGCACCAACGGCAAATTCAACCACAAATACTGCAATTGTTACGGGTGTCTCACCTGCAGTCGCTGAGGTTTTGCCGCAAAGCAGGTGTGCCCCTTCATTAGACTGAAGGCTAGTACCACAAAGCGCCATCACGGGTAAAACAGAAACTCTCTCTGACTCCCAACAGCCGAGTGGGAGGAACAGTGTTTGGAGCCAGAGGGTAGAAGAGCGATCGTTTCTTCAGTTCTTTACCAGCGGGTGACTAGACCAGGTACTGTATTAGGTGCTGGGGACATAATGACGGATGGGACACAATTTCCACATGAATGCAACTTACAGGTTCACGCTGAGTTGCTACAGAATTTCCAGGTGAGGGTCCAGAGGAAGAGGCTGGAAGGCGTAAACCTCAGAAGGCCAGGAGACGCCGCGGAGAAAGACCCCATTGGCCCCAGAGAAGCAGCCAGAACTGAGACGACCTACCTGGTGTCCGCACAGGGCTCGAGGTATCCACGGTGGTCCCAGCAGAGCTGAGGTGATGAATGCAGGCCATGACGCCTCCAAGGCCCGTGTACACACCTGGGAAAGAAAAAAAAAAAGCTTGCTTGGGTGCGCCTGCGCAGAATGGGCCTGGAGCCTGGGTCGCTGCGTATCGAGGGTTGAGATGAGGTTTTGGTATATTAGCATTGGACTGCATCTAGGAAGGGAATGAGCGACTGCTCCTCACAGGGGGACTCCGGCCATTAGAGAAAACACACACACGCACGCACGCACATCACCCTAGCAAAGTTGGAAGGAAAATCTCATTCATGTCTGCGCAAGTCCCCATACCTTCCAAATGCAAGGTCCTCCAGAAGTAGGAGGCCAAACGGGAGCCCAGCTCTGGGCAGAACTAGAGGCTGGGCACTCAGAGAGGCCCGAGAGCCAGCCATCCTGCCCGGGAGCAAGGGCCCACACTGCTGAGGGGGAACTTGCTGCCCCACGAGTGTCCGTTGAGGTTTGAGGAGCCTGAGCTCTGCCCGCGCTTCTCGACCCCGACCTCACCTTTGAGTCATCAGAGGGATTGTTTTCACCAGCAGGGGCGCCCTGGCCCCACCCCAGACCAGTTAACCCACACCTCCGGGGCGGGCCAGAAACTGGTGGTTTTCAGGAGCCCGAAGGCCTGAGAAGACAACTCGCTCTACAGAAACACTCCTATGATGGCCATTTTGCCAGGCCCTGTGCCTCACTCCCTGGTGGGGCCAGGAAGCCAATCGCCTGGGAGAAGGGATGCACCAACACAACCCCGTGTAGAATCTGGGGAGCAGAAAAGTGTGGTGACATGATTGATTCATAAGAAGACCCATTACCCAGTTTGCAGGCAGCCCTAGTCTATATTTTTTGGCCTCACATAACTATGCTCTCTTTCTCAACTCTCAAAAGCTTTCTGATTTGCAAGGCAAGAATCGCCCCACTTATTAAGTCTGAGGGCATAACTTTGATTCTAGGCCCCCCTGGCCAAAGTTCACCGAGGGGCCTCTGTCCTACCGCCATGACACAAAACAAGCTCCTTTGACAGTACCGGGCGTCATGGCGACTGCTGGGGGTGTAGGGAGGAGCATGTGATAAACCCATTTTGGTAACCGTACCAAGGATCCTGCTGTTCAGGGCTAACTGTGTCCCCCCGCAATTTATATGCTGACGCCCTGACTCCCAGGACCTCAGAATGTGGCTGTGTTTGGAGACAGAGTCTTTCAAGTAGCAATGGAGTTCAAATGAAGTCACTAGGGCGGGCTCTGACCCAACCTCGCCAGTGTCCTAATGGGAAGGGCAGAGTAAGACACAGACACACGCAGAGGGAGAGTAATTTGAAGACATGGGAAGAAGACAGCCATCTGCCAGACAAGGAGAGAGGCCTAGGGAGAAATCAACCTGCCCACACCTTGGTCATGAACTGCTGGCCTCCAGAACTGGGAGAGAAATAAACATCTGTTGTTTATACCACCCAGCCCATGTCCTTTGTTATGGCAGCCTGAGCAGCCTCACATGCTCACACAATGCAACATAGAACCAAATTTTCTCAAGACCTCTACTTTGCACAGAGTTTTCCATTGCCTTGACCTATGGTAGCCCCACTCAGCTGAGGGACACCCAGTGGCTCTAACTTGGGCCAGCTGATCAACCCAGGGAGATAACCCAGACCAGCTCATCTCCAGCACCTGGCAGCTCAGTTCTGTGCAATAACCAAACAGGAAGAGTTAGGGGTGAACCGGGGCCCCTTTAATCCATGCTGACTGCCTCTCTGTACATGCAGGGCACAGAGGCTAAAAAATTAAGAACCGTAACCATGAACTGTACTCATGCTCACTGTTACTGGCAAAGCAGGGTTACACTTGATGCCCGATCCCATCCTCCAACATAATACTTGTTTTTTTTTTGTTTTGTTTTGTTTTTTTTGTTTTTTTTTAAGGTTTCAAATGTACTTTATTTTATCAGTCATGCCATATTTTAATGGGTACACTGTGCCTTCATTTGGCATCAATTGTGAGTTGATTTTGAGACAATTATTACACCGGCTGCGATGATTACTAATCTCTCCATTCCTTTGGTGTGACTCTGCCAACAGGGGACAGGTTCCATTCTATTCCAATTTGTGTTGCTGTATACACCCATGCAGCAACACAGAAAATGGCTCCACTAGCTAACACTGCGTTACCATATTTGTCATGGAAATCAGGTGTCCGCTTCTGGTTGATCTGCCTTGTCATTATTTGCTGAATGTTTCGAACTGGGAGGCGACTTAGTGCGTTTTTGGCCAACGGAAACATCGTGAAGCTGAAGAGTGAACTGCAGCAACTGTAGCTGCTGGTTTGCTGTTACTTAGCGTCAAGCACCCTTGCGAAGAACCCTGAAAAACATAATACTTGTTTTCATCCCTGTGTCCTGGGGCCAACCCGTGGATCTGAAATTTCTCAAAGAGGAAGGCTTGTCATGAGACTGGTCAGCTGTCTGATATCAAGGCCTTTCATGGGGATCAATGAACAATTATCTATCAGTTATTCCTGGCACTGTGGGAATTTCAAAGGAAGATTACACTTGCTTCCTGTCCTTGAAACAATGGCTGTAGTATAGTTGGGACTGATGTGGTTAAAAGCTTCAAGAGTTAAATAAAAATTAAAAAGCCAAGTAATCAAGCCAAGACCAGAACTGATTCCGGATGTTGTCTCTGGTTCGATGCGTGCCCTGAGAAAAGACTTTAATCTTTAAGTCTTAGGGGCTTCCTTTGCCAGAGGAGGATCAGAGAGCCTTCCTCACCGGGTCCTGTGAGAACGAAACTGGACATCCTTTGTAAAAAAGGCCTGACTGGTACCCAGCCACTTGCAGACACGCCTTTTTAAAAAGAGGAAGCCACGCCTGGCCATGCCTGCAGCAGCAATGAGGGGAAACTCACAGCCAGCTGACGTGGTACAACTTTGTTCTTACATCTGTCCAGTGTGTCCTGAGCACCTACTATGTGCTAGAAACCCAGCTCTACATTGGGAACCCAAGACCAGGTCACAAGGTGCTCCCAGTCAGCTGGAAGCAGACGATGAACAAGCTGTAACCAGACCAGTGTGGGAGGGCATCCGAGGAGAGCAAGGCCAAGCTCCTGTAACGCTGACGCATCAGGCATTCATGGAAGATGTCTACTGGGCCAGGTGTCATTGTCACACACACACACACACACACACACACACACACACAGACACACACACACACACACATCAAAGGGTTTATTGAAATTCTTGCCTCACTCTGCAACTCAATGTTTTGCCTATTACAGCACCAAGGCACCCTCATAGATTAACATTCATTTTCAGGTTTCTGTAACATCTTCTATTTATCTTCTACAGAAAATGAAAAATGTCTATGATGACTCCAAGAATAAAGTAACTATAGACGTGTCGTCTGCTGCCCTCTGAAGTCCTGACACTCGTTATGTGCTAGTGTCTTGAGGCAGGTGGCTCGGTCACATGGCACAGCTGACCCAGCGGATGGGGAAGGCAGGTCTGAACAATGCTGGGCTGGGGTCTGAGAAGACTCCTGCCTTCACTGACTGCAGCAGGTGAGGAACTGGGCTCCAGCCACCACGTCGTTCTTCTGGGGGGTCCAGCCTGGCCAGGGGCCATACCTAATCCAGGTAGAGGTAATATGGTCATTCTCTGTGGCTGAGTTCAGGGAGGGCCCCAGGCAGATACAAGGGAAGGAGTCATCATGCAGACCAGGGATGGGCCTGTCTCAGAGAGGCCTGGACGGGCAGTCATAGACACACAGCACAGAGCAGCAAGAGGCTGTGGGTGCAGGACTTGTTCTTTGCCAAGTACTTTGTGTAGCGTCTCATCTGAGCCTCACAACAACCTTAGGGGTCATTCTTCATTACCCTCATGTTACTGGTGAGGGATCAGAGGCTGGAGAAGTTCAGAAACAGCCTGAGATTCCACAGCCAGGAAGCAGACACCAGCAATCTCATCCAGGCTAAGTCCAAGGTCCCTATCCTTATCTCCACACCCCATTACCCGTAGGGAAAGCCTCTGAGCTTTCTGGAAATGAGGGCTCATGCTAGCAACGCCAGCAGGCTCCAGGCCTCACCCGCTCAGGGAGAGTCTTCCTGTGCTGACTAGCCCGGCCAGCATCAGCTGGAGAGTCAGGGAGGGCCAAGTTCACAGGTACCTGGCCTCAATTGCTGCGGCTGAGGAGGGCTGGGGAGGCAGGAGGTAAGAGCTAACTGCAAAAACAGGTAAGTGGCCCTGGCCAGGTAGCTCAGTTGGTTAGAGCATTGTCCCCCTACACCAAGGCTGTGGGTTTGATCCCTGGTCAGGACACATACAAGAATCAACCAATGAGTGCACAGATAAGTGGAACAACAATTTGAGGTTTCTCTCTCTCTCAAATCAGTAAATAAAGATAAAAATAAAACAGATAAGTGAAACATTCAGGGCCTGTCAGTCTTCTATCTCAAATTTCTAAAATAAACATTATGATGGCAAAATGAGCTTTCTACTGTCCACCTGGATGTTTTGCCAGATTACAGATTAGTTTATTTCTCTCATGTCATTCTGGCCATTCTTAATGAATAGCCCTGTGTAGAAATGGCTTATAGTTCACCCAGCAGTCATCCATATAGATTTCATGAGGAGTTTTACCTGAAAGAAGCAAGCCGGAGCACACGCCTGCATACCAGTCACTAGAAACACTTATTTTACAGGGAAGAATGTTGTTCTGTTCAGATCTACGAAACAGGCTGAAATGGGCTTCCAGCCAGGGTGCAGCAGGCAACAGCAACGAGGCGGATTGGAAGATGTTCCGTGTCCAAATACCAGGCCCAATCTCTACCTTCAGTGCCAGAGGGAGAGCCCGGAGCATTTGGGGGGCCTATCCAGCCTCTAATACGTGGGAAACCAGGCAGAAGTCCTGGGGTTGCAGGAACAGGGAACGGGTACTCGTGTGGGTGGGGCCGGCCCAAAGGGTCACTGGAGTCAACAGCCGGAGCAGGGACATAGACAGATTAACCTAAGGACGGGTGACAGCCTAATTCCAGAGGTGAACAGAAGACTGGCAGCAGTGTGAGCCAGGAGTGCCTGAAATGATGGTCAGAGGGGACACGATGCACGGGACGGGCCTTCTTCAGCACATCCCCATGCCTTCAGGTGATGCCCGTCCCGGATGCCCTCCTCGCTGCCAGAGGTTTGCCTGCCATCCTTGGCCTTCTCTGGCTTCTAGAAGCATTGCCCCAGTCTCTGCCTTCATCTTTACATGCTCTTCTCCCTGTGTGTGCTGTCCCTAAATGTCCTCCTTCGTAAAGGACACTATCCTATTGCATTACAGCCCACACTAATATCTTATCTTTATTCGACTACATTTGCAAAGATTCTATTCCCCAAATAACAAGGTGCTGAGGGTTAGGACTTCAACATATGGTTTTTGGGCAGACACAATTCTACCCATGACACACCTTTTCACCAGCTCTTCGAGCTGTCAGTGTCCCTCAAACCCAGTGGCCCACTGGGTACTAAACGATGCCAATATCCAGACCCCGTCCCCAGAGAGTCTGACTCGATTGGCCCAGAATGGGTCCCGGGCATCAGAATCTGCACAAGTTCCTCCAGCTGATGCAAAAGTATGGCCGCATTTGAGCGCTTCTGTCCCAGAAGTAACATCAGGTGGGGAACCAGAGACACTCGGGCCCTCTGCTGGGTGGGCCCCGGCAGACTCACCATTGGGAGCCCTGGCTCAGCACTGTCGTGCCGGGGAGTACTCAGATTGAAGACATCTGCTCTTTGGAGAAATATTAAATGATGGTCCCTGGTGTCTTGGAATGAGAGAGTCTGGGGTTTTTGTGTTTTTCAGCAACTAAATTAAAAAGACATAGCTAATCTTTCTCTTCATGAAGCTACATTTGCCTAGGCCTACACTAAGGAGAATCCGGATGATTTTAGGGTGTGCCAAAGAGCCAAGTATTTTAAATGAAGCTGAGTATCAGAGAGAAAATTGAGGCCATCAGTCTCCTGGCTGCAAGGTAAAACCAGAGCTCACATCTGCATCCCAGGAAAGAGGAAAGCGGTGAAAATTGAGGCTACCCTGACAAGCTCCTTAAATATCTGCAGGCCCTCTTGTACGCTAGTCAAAATAATTTTGCTCTATTTTTAAACACTGTTGAGTCAAAACTAAATTAATATGGACTCAGATTCAAAGGGAGAAAAGGCACCAACATTTATAATGAACTGACAAACTAATTAATGTGTCTGAACAGAGGAAGGAAACCATAGAAACAGATTGAAAATCATGTGGACTTCATTCATATGGGGGTGAAAGCAATTGAGATAGTCTAGGGCAAATTAATTAAATTTATAATGTACCCAGAATGCATGTTGTTCCAGATCCCTATGGAGTTCTGTGGTTTACATTACCGTACGACCAGTAAGTATTTCTAAAATGCATTCGGAAAATGTGTGGATCTTTGCACTGGGCCTGAGCTCACTGCATGTTCAAGTTCAGGTCCTGGCAGGGTCTGGGTCATCCTCTTGGAGGGATGGCCCCCTGGTGAGGATCAGGACCCTCCCGGGTTCTTCTCCCAGATCTCCTCCACCCACCCTGCCAGGATCTGGGCGGGCTCCTGTCTCACCCTGGGATAACAGCCCCCTGGTGCTGGAAGCCAGGATGCCCAGCGGGGGCAGAGGGGCCTTACCTCTCCTCCCATCAGGTAGCAGCCTGGCCCCTGAGGGAAGCTAGCCCCATGTCCAAGCTGAGAGGTTACCACGTGATCTTGTGAATTTTATAAGACCAGGAATTTAGATAAAATTTGTCTCATTCAACTTTTGGGCAGGTTCATCTCCAAGGCATCTGAAACTGGCTTTAACAAGCACATGATATTTGCTTTGCACATTTACCTTGGTCAGTATTAGCTAATATCTTGGTTATAAATAACCAAAACCCACTTTATGAAAGAAAAGGATTGAAGGGGAAGGTTAATCTCGGGAAATTCTAAGGAGAGTTGGATAACTGGGGATGCACAGCCCTCAACTGGCTCCGCCCCCACCCCAGCCTTTGAGTCTCTAGGTCCTAATCCTAAGAGAGAAGCCGATAGGCCAGCGTGGGCCTCAGGTTCACCCCTGGCTGAATACCTGAGCCAGAGTTCCTGTGTCACATGGTCCAAACCTGGCTACCAGGGTCCAGCCCCTTGCAGCTGGTCAGGCTGTGGTTGGGGCTCTGCAGCCACTCCAATAGCCATCTGCTGGCCAGCCGGGGGACGGGAAGTCAGAGCCAAGTGCACCGTGTGGGTCCATGTCTTTTGTCACATGGAAGTTCTGCTCTACCGTGTGTGTGTGTCCTCACCACTAACCCCTAGTCCTTCCCAGCAACTCCGAGTCCAGAGGCAAGCATTCCTCCTGCTGGCTACCATTAGTGCCTTGCTTGTGAATGCATCAAAATTGAGGATTTCTTTTCAACAAAAGATCAGGAAGATAGTTAATAGGTAGTAGGCATAAAGAGAGAAGATACTTGCAATATCTAAAATTGGCAAAGAATTTATGTTGCTGTATAGGTGCTTAAAATCAACGAGAAAAAAAGCAAAATATAGAACAATGGGTTAAGGTTATGAATAGGTAATTTCAGAAGAGAAAACACACAAAATAGAAAGATGCTAAACAGCATGGGCCATCACCCCAGTGCAAATGAACACAATGCAATACAATTCTGCACCCAGTACACTGGAAAAATAAGAGAGCTGAGAAGTACCAAGCGCTGGCAGGAAAGCGGGGCGTGGGTGGGTACAGATGGGTGTTGCTCTTCCAGAGCTTGTGAGAATAACAGAATACCTGGAACACAGTAAGTACACGATTATGTTCATTATTTTTGTGGTTCGACTTATGGATAAATATCTCCAAGAAGGGAGCTTCCCTTGACAATGTAATCAATCGCCCCACAAGGGAGAAACAAGCGTGATCATCTGTTCAAGTGGGCAGAAAGCACGGCATCTTACACAGGGTCACGGCCAAACACACAGAGAATCAGCTGCAGTTCGGCTTTCATCCATTCTCCCACTGAAATGTCCAACTACATAGGACACATTTTTTTGTATGTTAACTTTCCCGAGCATTTTTTTCCTGAAAATGATTTTGAAAAGTAATTGAGAATAGTACCTTCTTAGAGTGAGGGAGGAATGTTCACAGAAGCCCCACAGCCAGACCTTTTCCAATTTGGAAAATCTTTTTCACAAAGCATCTCCCCAGCCCCACCCCTGGCAAATAGTGAATCAGGTTCTGCTCAAATACTTGCAGCTACAGGGGATTCATGGCTCTGGGACGCAGTTCTTGCAAGTTAGTGCAGTCCTCTTCGTGGTCAGCTCTGTCTTCTCAAACCATCCGCATCAACAGCACAAGTCTGTGCTCAGTGGACAAGACTGGAACTCCTGTTAGAGCTGAGCCCAGGTCGCTGGTTCACTGCCACGTCCACAGGACCTAGCACAGTGTCTTGGAACCTAAGAGACACAAGAGATATTTGTTGGATGGATGGATGGATGGATGGATGGATGGATGGATGGATGGATGGATCTATGTAGGAATGGATGGATGGGTGGATGGAGGAATGGATGGATGGCTGGATGGAGGAATGGATGGATGGCTGGATGGAGGAATGGATGGATGGCTGGATGGAGGAATGGATGGATGGATGGATGGATGGATGAATGGATGAATGGATGGAGGAATGGATGGGTGGGTGGATGGATGGAGGAATGGATGGATGGATGGGTGGATGGAGGAATGGATGGATGGATGGGTGGGAGGGATGCCCTCTCTGGTTGCTATAGAATAAGTTATACATATATTCCCCCATCAGACTGAGTCCAAAGCATGTAATAATGCACTTCTGTCTAAACTGAAGATTTGGGGAGATTTTTATGTGAAATAATTATAGAACTATAACTGTCCTAAGACCTGGAAACTACCCTAGGCTTGAGTGTCAGCAGTGAAACTCTGCACTGATCACAAGAGGATGAGGAGCGGTCAGATGGAAAACCGTCTCATTCATCCTCAGACAACAACACTAACAAGTGCCTGAGAGATCATTGCTAAGAATCGCCTGCATTTCCAAACGGTGTCTTCTTTTCTTGGATCTTTAACAATACAGAATCTATCATGTATTTTGAACTTAATGGAATGCCTAAAACCTTGATAGAAATGTATGTAATTCTGAGTTGGTCACAAGGACAAACTTTGGACAGAATCTGTTTATACTTCCCTGAAATGTATGCTTACTCATTAACAGCATGATCTCTTTCTCAAATTAAGTCACTGGATTTATTAACTGTTAATCTGAGAAGAGCAAGGTTGTTACTACTGCTCCTATAACAAGTAAATAAAAAAGTGCATTCACTTTTATTAATAACTAAGGAAAGTTACCCTATCTCCCACTGACTGCGCTATATGTTGCATTGTTTTCTTTCTCTTTTGCAGAATTTCATTTGCTCAAAGTTTCAAGTGCCCAAGACCGATGTATTGTCGTCTTCACATCTTCACAGGAGGAACTAGGCACCCAGCAAAAGCCCCAAGGGCAGACTTATCAGTGGAATTCTTCAAAGTGACAAAGAGCTAGAGGAGGGTTCCTAGCTGGTACAATCAGGTCACACCCTAGGAGGGCTCGCAGGGTGTGTCTGGCTCCCTCCCCTGGGATCTGCACTTTCCTATCCCCACTGGGCCCCTCTGCTGACTCTTTGCAAGACCTCAGGCTCCAGGGTTTTGGATCAAATGGTAGAGACATCGCCTGCAATTGCCAATTGCCAGCTTCCTCTCTGTGCTGTCTTGTGATTCAAAGCAGATTCTGCTCCAGTTTTTAACCGTTTGAGTCCCAGGGGGTATTGTCAGCAGCGCGATCGCGCTGCTTGGGACTCAAACGGTTAAATAAAAAAGGGAGCACGTTACTGCTGCAGGCCCACAAGAACAGAAGCGAGCAAGGAAGCGCTTGTAAGAGTCTGAGTGTGAGTGAGCTGCTCATCCATGGTGAACCTTGGTGGGGTGTGGTCCAGAGGAGCCTGGGGACATGAAGGGTCTGAGGGGCTGAGTGTCCCAGAGAGAGGCCATAGGAGCTGCTAGAGCACCTGAGACTTGGTCATTTCACAGATGACTCTGGGTTGGGGTGCGCTCCTTCCAAACACACACACAGAAGGACACCCACGTGCACGCACACCGCACCTCAACAATGCACAGCTGTCACAGCACTGCCTTTGCTCTTGGTTGTAGGAAGGAAGAGCTGGAGAAAAGAGGGTGTTTTTTCACCTGGGGACTTTATCTGAACTAAACACCATTGAGCCCAGGGGCCTCAGTTACAAACTTCTCATAGAAAGTGTCTTTGGACTAGGCCTCTCTCACACCCGTCCTGGCTCATACCAAAGCTAGACACCTTAGCAAAAATGTTGGCAGGCTCTGTGTGCATCATAGTCATTGAAACTGTCTGTCACTTTGCCTTTCTCTTCTTTGCATTAATTTCCAGCTGAGCTCTCTCTTCCCTGGGAAAGATGGGGCGGGGGGACATTTCTGTAGTCGGAGTAATGTTTGTGTAATTCTGCTCTCTGTGAAAATGGCTTTTTGTATAAAAATCATTTACATCACAGCAATTCTTATATTCTAGGTATGATTACCTTGTGTATCAACATTTGAAGGTGCATTTATATTCTCAGTATTTTATATATCCCTCACAGAACGCCAGGGCTTGAATGATGAGCCCATTCCGTTCCTCACTGTTTGCTCAAATGATTCACTGAGCTGTCTATACCTCCTCATCTCTGTCTCCCAAACATAATAACAGCTACCGTGTGAGACTGCTGTAATGATTAACTGAGAAAATGCAAAGTGCTTTTTAACACAGTATATGATTTATCATTAGTGTCATTATTATTACTAAAGACAGACACAGCACAGCGATAGGCTGGCTAAGTGCCAAGGGAAATGAGGAGGATGCACTTCTTTTCCAGCATCCTGGTTTGCTTCTGATCTGACCGGGGCCTGGCACACAGTCACACACCTCGGAAAGGGCAGGAGCGGGCCGAAAATCCAGGCCGTGCAACCCACAGGTGTGCTTCCCAGCGAGGGCTCCCGAAAGAACACAGTAACGCAGCTGGGGTGGCGGGGACTGGGAGCGGGTCACCAAGGTCGCTCAGTGTACACTTCCCGCCAGCCACCCTCAGCCCCGAGCCCAGCGCCAGGACGTCCCCATTCCGGGCGGGACCGACTGACTGCCGCCTCACCCTGCCTCTCTGCGCCCTGAGCTGCGGGAGCCCTCCTTGCCTCCACGCAGCCCCGCCTGTGCGCGCCCTTGCTGCTGCAGCCAGCCCCGCGCGGGGCGCCGCGGCCTCTACGCGGACCTGACTCGGAGAGGACTGAGTTTGTGCTCCGCCTCTTCCAGAGCGTGGCCGCCGACACACGTGGAGCTAACGTGGCCATTTCTCCCACCAGCGTGTCAGTTCTGGAGATCCTGCACTTTGGAGCCCGCGGACGCACTGGCCTGCGGCTGGCAGAGGACCTGGGTTACCCGGTGCCCGGTGACAGGCGGCGCGCCGCTGGTCCCTGTCCTCCCGGCTCCCACCCTCAGGCTGCCTGGGGACAGGAGCCTCTAGTCACTCGCAGTGGGCGCCTAGAGGAGCGTGACCACCTGGCAGGAGAGTCACACTTTGCGTCGTGGTTACCCTTCATGATTTTTAAATTTCCCTTTGAACTTCGGGTCCCACCGTAATGTTACAATCTCATTTCACAAGCCCTTTCGCGGTGCTTCCTAAGGTGCCAGGCATAGGCGAATCGCCTCACAAATCTGAGCTTAGTTCATGGTCACAGCAACCCTGCTGAGGTCGGTAATTAAATCCTCATCCCTAATTTAGAGATGAGCAAGCAGGCACAGAAAGTGTAAGCAACTGGCCCAGGCTCACACAGCCAGTGAGTGGTCGACTTGAGGCTTCAGCCCCACTGCCCGCCTCGGAGCCCACGCTCTGGACCAGACTGTTTTCATTAGTCTGTCGCCTCTGGCCAGTGGCATCTCTCCCCGAACACGTCTGTGACTATGTACTTTAGAACAGGCTCACCAGCAGTGGCAGGTCCCCCCACCTGGCCCCCACTCAGCGCCTCTGGCTTCCTGCCTGGCCTTGGCATTAACCTCCCAACTCCATGCGAACGCAGACTCATCCACATCATTTTTGTGTCTCTGTATTAGAATACATTGTCAATAAAAAATGATGGGAGTTACAGCTACGTAAATTTAAAAAAAAAAAAATTGGAAGGTACAAGAACTAACACCAACACAGTCTTTGTGAGAAATTCCTTTGAGCTAGAATCTTCCACGTGTAGGTTAGGACCCAAGCACTCCCAGTCTCCTCTCCCGCATGAGAATGCTGCTAGGAGCAGAGGACCCCCGCAGCAGAGGTAGCCTGGCCCCTGGGAGAGAATTCTGTGTTTGATGATGTGTGTGGACTTCACTTTCATGGCCATGACGTCATTCGATCCTCACAGAAACCACATAACAGTCGTTAGACCTCCATTAACAATCCCCCTTGTACAAGTGAGACAAGAGGTTCGTGACTTGGCCAGACTCAGCTCACCCAGTGGGCAAGTGGCGGGGCAAGATTCAGATTCCCTGACCCCAAAGCCTGTGTTCTTTCCACAGTTTCTCAGCCCCGAGCTAAGCCACCGAGCAGCTGCGTCATTACATAAGCACTTGCCTCCCTTAGTTTTCCCCAGAGGTATCCTCATCTCCTCTCAGGCCAACCAAAGCCTTTGGATGTCATGCTAAACATAACCCTCTCTTAATTTGCAAGCAGTGAAAACATCCGCATCACAAAGATGGATCTTGTAGTTTGAGAATTGTAGGCACATCAACCTTACAGAGTGGGGACCCGTCAGACGCAGCTCTACACTCAAGAAGTTCAGTCCAGCAAACGTGCTAAAGAGGAAGGCGCTCCCCACACTGGCCTTGCAAACGAGGCACAAGGCTGGTCTGCAGTGAGACCCAGGAAAACACCATTTGTTCGTCCACTACTTTCCTCTCACTCTGCACCCACCCTGGGACCCTCCGCTCAAACCCTCCACACCTGCTTCAGGGCATTCCTGATCTCCTGCAGCGCACGGTTTTTCTGCCTCTGCCCCCCAACCCCCCTGCTGCTCAGTGCTCTAGTAGTGCCACCTCACCACGGCTCAGCAAGGAAGGTGGCTTTCTAGGAGCAGGAGGCCAGGAGGAACAAAGCCAGTGGTGACAGGTGTCTCTTTCGAGGCGGTGGGAGAAGAGTACTTGGCCATCACTCACATCAGTCCCTGCTGCCCCGTCACCAACAAGGGCCTGGGAGATGCACGGCAATAAGGCAGCATGGGAGGCTTTGCGCTATATGGGGCTTCATGCCTGCGTTCATTTCAAGAGGAAGAGGCTCTTCCATGCTGAGGAGCAGAGTGGTCTCAGCCCACTTGTCCTTCACTGGTGGGCAGGAGGGCAGTGTGGTGCCACCTCCTTCATTCCAGGGACACTGAGCAAGTTCAATGACTCGGCTCCCTCATCCATAAGTGGGGATTATAACAGCACCTGATCCACAGGGGTGCTGATGGGATTAAGTGGGCCTTTGGCAGAGTCTGGGAACACCATCAACCTTCACTACTGTTTATTCTGGTGACATGTATTTCCGCAGCACTTGGGAAAACTCTTCCTGTGTGCAGGCAGGCAGAGACAGGCTAGACTCAGGTAGAGAAAAATGTGTCAAGCCAACTTATTCTGCTACTTTAACGTGTCCTGCAGAGGGAAAAAAAACGAATGGCTGGTCCCCTGGCCTGTCTCTAAGGTCATGCTACGGGACAGAATGACTGAAATGACCCAATTCGCCCCGCCAATGACCAGCCTTTCACAGAAACAGGACTCTGTAAGTACACATGACCTCTCAGCAGAGGACAATGTGATGGCTATTTTCATTCATCCATTTCTTGTCTCACTAAAATAAAGGCAAGCACTGGAGTGAGGCCATAATTATATCGAATATCTTGAGTCCATTTTGTACAACTGTGGATTCTAAAAAGCCACTTTGGTAGTAAAAGTTTTACAGACCAGTGGAATCCGTCCGCAGCTGTGTCCTGTCCCTGGTGGCTGGGGGCCCTGGCAGGGGTATGTCCTGGGTGCCCGAGCCCCTGCAGGGAAGGAACTTCGGCCAGGCAAGTTTGGAGTCTGCTGCTGCCTCCTGGCCCAGCCTCTGTGACATGACGGGTGTCAGAGTGGATCCCAAGGCAAGTCAGAGTTGCATTCCAACAGGATCCTGAGAGAACCGGCCAGGGCAGGCTGGTACAGGAAGAGGGTACAGGTCACACCTCCCCCGCCTCGCCTCAGGGAGGTTTGTGAAGACACAGGGCTGCGCCTAGGAGGCAGGAGAGGTGAGGGGAGGCAGGGAGCCAGCTGGCCAGGAAGGACACCAGCCCGCATGCGTCAGGAGCAGGAACCTTGGGCTACTCCACTGTGCTCTGACTCAGCAGCAGGCAAGGTCTCGAGCCAGCTCCAGATGCCCAGGGGAGAAGAGAAACCACATTGTGGATGATAGAGCGAAAAAGAATCTGCGATTGATTAGGGAGGTAGGGAAGGAAGAAATCTCCTGTCAAAGCGGTAAATAAATAGAAATCAGCTGCCCTCCAGGAAGGTGGAAACTATCGACTCTCTCTCTCGAGTGCATATTATTTCCCCAAGCTTCCCGTGAGCTCCTGCTGACAGTAAGGTCACAGCTATGGGCTGGGTGTTAGGGAGGGTGGGGACACAGGCCTTCTCACCTCTCCTCTGCACCGTGGTCCCTGCAGGAGGTAAAAATAAGTCCAGGCACCAGAATAAAAACACCCAAAGAGGGACCCAGGAAGTGAAGGGTCAAGGTCTGAAGTGGCATCTGGCAGAGCCGAGGCAGAAGGTGAACTTAACTTGAAGTTACAGCCTGTCTCTCCAAACCAAATATTTGGGCCCCAAATCACAACACGAAGGTGGACATTTCACCCGATCTCTCTGGCATACAGCAGAAGCCGCAGGAACTCATCTGTTCTGTTTGAAGAAAGCTCAGTGGAGGAGAAGAGGCTTTCAGTGTTAAAAGTGAGAGAAAAACAGAGACAGACTCATAGATGGAGCGCAGATGACAGCTAGTGGGGGCTGGGGGTGTCGGTTAGGGAGTGGAGGGATTGAGCAAAAAGGAAAAAGGACTCGGGCAGCAGAGTGATGACTGTTGGGGAAGTATACAGGGACAAGATGGTAACAGCAAAAATACAATAAAGATTCAATTAAAAAATAAAACAGCTACATACAAAAGTAAAATAAAGAACTTTGCCTTGGAAATTTTAAAAAGTAGGAGAAAATGCAACCTAGTGCGGAAATTTGCCTCAGTCTCTTTGGACTGAGCAGACTGTCAGCTGACCTTGTCCTGGGGCATGAGGCCTCTTCTCTGCCACAGACCCTCCCGGCTCCGGGAATGAGGCTGAAAAGCACCGGAAGTGGAGGGGAAAGCGGAGATCATGGTGACCCAGCTATTGGTTAGCACCTGTCCTTATTCTGGTAACTTTTTCTTTTTTCATCTCCCTGAGACTACCAAGGCTGCTGTCCAAGAAGGAGAGAAGTTAAATCCTTTAGAAAATAACTAGAGAAAGAATTCAAACTACTTCAGGTCTAGATTTGGATATAAACCTTTGATCATGATAGACCCAAGTCAGCTTCTGGGCAAGAATTTACCTCTAGTCCCACAAATCATGTATTCATCAGTTAGTACAACCTGCTCTAAAATCTAGAGTCAGCCTGCAGTTTTCATCTAGCAAAAGCAAAAACTTCTGCACACGGTGGGCAGCAATGCAAAAATTGTGTGGCAATGAGGTATGACTTTGGGTTAAACATTACCAAGGAAGGCAATAGTCAATGCTCAGTGAATTAGGATGTGTAGCTTCCAAAGTAATCTTTTATTTATTAAAAAAGTGAAATAAAATATACAGAGACTGTGAGTCGTCATTTAGGGACATCAGCATACTGAAATAATAACCGAGAAAACCAACCATATGGCCATTTATATCCATAATGAAGTAATGCCCTATAAGAAAGACTAATAATGTCAAATTTATCATTGTTTCATGAATAAAGAAAGCACTTAGCTATCAGTTCGACATAGTAGGAAGCTAAGCATGGGCATTTTTTTCTAAAGTTAGAAGTGTATATGTATTTTTAAAACCCACCAGATCTCAGATCCAGAATGAGTTTCGCCTTTTCTTCAAGCTGCTGCTGGTCATCATGGTATATGGTGTGTCTTTACTAAGGGAGGTCTCTTTTTTTCAAATTGAAGTATAGCTCACATATCATAAAATGTATTCTTTTTAAAATGTACAATTCAGAGGTTTCCAGCATGTTGTCAAAGTTATGCAACCATCACCAGTATCTAATTCCAGAAAATTTTCCGTCACCTGGAAAAGAAGCTCCTTCCCCAATAGCGGTCCCTCACACCCCCCTCCCCCACAGCCCTAGGCAGCAACTCATTTGCTTTCTGTCTGTGTGGATTTGTCTGTTCGGGTCATCTCGGACATGGAACCGTACAACACGTGGCCTTTTGTGGCTGGCTTCTTTCACTTAACAGCGTTTTCCGGGTCCATCCTCACTGTGGCTTCTGTTGGCACTCCATTCTTTTTACAGAGTACTCCATCACGTGGAGGAACTACATTTTGTTTACCCCTCCGTCAGTCTATACACATTTAGGTGCCAAGTCACTTCTGGCTTGTTCCCGCTCTGTGGCTCCCACACCCATTCCTGTGCACATTTTTCTATGGATATATATTTTCAATCTTCTTGGGTATATCCCTAGGAATAGAATTACAGGGGCCAGTGTTAACTCTACGTTTTTCATTTTGAAGAACAAGCTAGGCCGTTCTCTAAGGAGCTGCACTATTTTATACTTCTACCAGCTGTATCTGAAGAGTTCCTGTTTTTCCTTATCCAAGTCAACTCTGTTACTGCCTTTTTTAAAGTCCCTCTCCAGCCTCGATGGTAGAGTCTCAGTCTGCCATGGTAAAAAGTTCTGGAGTGAACAAGTGCTGAAGGTGAGGCAACAAGGCAAATGCACGCGAGCCCCTGAATTACACACTTGCGATGGTTAAAATGGTAACATTTGTGATGTGTTTATTTCACCAGTTGTTTGAAGTCCTTCATGGAGAGAAGGGAGGTAGGAAGAAGACAAAGACTACCTTCCCAAATGAACTAGAAAGTAGGGATAGCATAACGCTTACCCTCAGGGACTGGATGGATATTTTAGTTACATTGGTTAGGAGGCGCTCACCGACTCTGCCCTCCAGAAACGCCTTCCTCTGTGCTTGGGCTTCCTCTGGGGGGGAGGGAGGGCAGGACAATGGCAGCCCATGGACCTCGTAACTGTGTGTGACAACCACGGGAGAAGAGAAAGGCCCCGTCTTTTTTTATTGTAGCCCCCCTAGTTGGTGTGGACTGGTATCTCACTGTGACTGTCATTTACATTTTCCTAATGACTAATGATGTCAAGAGTCCGTTCACATACTTGTTGGTCGTTTATGTAACCTTTTTGGGGAAATATTTATTTCAATCCTCTGTCCACTTCTAAATTGGTCATTTGTCTTTTTATTGTTGAGTTGTAATAGTTCTTAATATATCCTGGATGCTAGTCCCTTATCAGATATGAATTTGTAAATATTTTCTCCCAGTTTGTAGGCTGTCTTTTCCCTTTCTTGACGGTGTCTTTTTTGTTAATCCCCAACCAAGAACCTGCTCATTGACTTTGGAGACAGGGGAAGGGAGGGAGAGAAACATTGATTGGCTGTCTCTTGAACTCACCCCAACTGGGTACCAAACCGGCAACCTAGGCAAGTGCCTTGACTGGGAATCAAACCCACGACCCTTCCGTTCACAGGACAGTGCTGCAACAAACCGAGCCACAACAGCCAGGGCTTGACAGTGTCTTTTGAAGCATAAAAGTTTTTAATTTTGATGAAGTTTGATTAATCTATTTTTTTCTTCTGCTTTTTCAAATGTAATATCTAAGAAACCATTGCTTAACCAAGGTCACAAAGATCTGTTTTTTCTAAAAGTTTTAGTTCTTATTATTAGGCCTTTGATCCATTTTGAGTTAATTTTGGTAGATGGTATGAGGTAAAGCTCCAACTTCATTCTTTGCGTATGGCTATCCATTTGTCTCAGGGCCATTACTCAGTAAATCCCGCGGAATTTCTTTGTGGGGGGGTACCCTTGTCAAAATCAACTGATAAACAAGCCATAATTACATGGCTTCATTTCTGGACTCTAATTTCTATTCTATAGGCATAAAGGGTTATACTTTGGCCAGTGCCGCACAGTTTTGATTACTGTACCTTTTTAGTGTATTTAGGAATCAGGAAATGTGAGTCCTTCAATGTTGTTCTTTTTCAAGATCGTTTCAGCTATTCTGGGTCCCCTCCTGCATTTCCATGTAAACTTTAGGATGAACTTAGCTTCTGCCGAAGAGCAGATGGGATCTTGGTAAGGATTATGTAGAATCTGAAGATGGATTTGGAGAATGTTGCTTTCTAACACTGTGAAGTGCCTGAGCCTATGAACACAGGACCTTTCATTTCCTTTAGTGTTTTTCAGTGACGTTTTTAGTTTTCAGTGAACAAGTTTTGCACTGCTTTTGTTAAGTTTATTTCTAAGTATATCACCCCTTTTGATGTTATTATATGTGGGATTTCAGATTGCTCATTACTGGTGTAAAGACACAGAGATGAGTTTTGTATCTTGATCCCATATTCTATCACTTTGATGAACTCACTTATGGCTCTAATAGTTTTTTCTGTGTGTGTATGGATTCCTTAGGATTTTCTATTTCCTAGAACAAGTCATCTTTATTGGAGATAGATTTACTTCTTCCTTTCTAACCTGGATGTATTTTTTTTTCTCTCATAATTGCCCTGTATACCCTCCAGGACAAGGTTAAATAGAAGTGGTGAACATTCTTGTCTTGTTCCTGATCTTGGCGGGGAAAGCATTCAGTTCTTCACCATTAAGTGTTATGCTAGCTGTGGATTTCTTGTAAATGCTCCTTTTCACATTGAAAAAGTTCCCTTCTCTTCCAAATTTGTTGAATATGTTCTGTCTTTGTGTTTATGAAAGGATGTTGGATTTTGTTCAGCATTTTTTCTGCGTCCATTGAGATGATCATGTGGCCTTTGTCCTTCATTCTGTTAATACAGTGCTTTTCACTGATGGGTTTTCACACATTAAATGCACCTCGCATTCCCTGCATAAATCCCAGTTGGTCACCGTATGATTTATATGTTGGTGGATTCAATTCACTAGTATTTGTTGAGGGTTTTGGTATCTTCCCAGAAGGGATATTGGTCTGTAGTTTTCTTGTGATATCCTTGTCTGGTTTTGGTAAAAGGTGGTGGTGTTTTTTTTTAACTCAAGATATTTTTGTAGTATTTCTTCTGGACTGGCCTTTATAGCCACACAAGGAAAAAAATCATACATCTCTTATAGTTGTACCTTACTTTTACTATTATCTTTAATTACTAAAAATGATATTACACTTTTATCATCTACCATAATCACTGTACCTGGTTTCAAACATCCCTTGGCTCTTTCTCAATATCATTGAGAAACAGTAAAACCTCAATGGTAATGATACAGTTCACAGCCTATGCTAGGCATTGCCCTGAGCACTGTACAAGCATCATGTCCCTTCACAAAGCTAAGAACGAAGCACTACTAGTATGCACGTTTCACAAACAAGGACACCGAGGCCAAAAGGGCTAAAACAACTTGTCCTGGGTCTCTCAACTAATAAGAGACTGAGCCAGGATTCAAATTCTAGCCCTGGATTCCCAAGTTCATGCTCTTAACCATCATGTTTTAGCACTTAAAGTCTTCAAAAGATGTTTTAAGTATTTAAGAACTTTCAGAAGAGGTGACCTAAACATTTTTCTTCAGACATGTCGGCACTGACTTGGAAAAGCATGTGCCTTTTTTGGAAACTATTCTCTAGATACAAAACATCCATTTATGACAAAATCTGATACTTCTGTTTAAAATATTGGTCACATTGTCTTGCACGGCAATGAAGATCTTTGATAGTAAATGGTCTTGTCTGGTATTTTTACTATCCTGCATGGTGTATAAAAAAAGACTATCTAATTCCATTTTAAATATTTTTATTTTCAAATAAAAATAACATTAGCAGTCCTTCTAAAGATGCTTTAACAGTAAAATTTTAAATACCTTGGCTTCACAGAAGTATTGCAAAGTTGGCGTGCCAATTCAGTTCTTCCTGCCCTCCGGACTTACTGGGAAAACCGAAGCTTCAACTTGCCTTCCTCCTTGCTGTACATTGAAGGCGCACAATGCACACAGCAACCATAAATATGCGTCTTGTCAATTATAAACATATTGAATGAGACAGCCCGTTAATTGTCAGCCAGCAACTTTTCTGCACCTACTATGTGCAAGATGCCACACAGGAGGGGGGTAGCACGTGTAGATGGCAAGCACTGCCCTCAGACAGCCTCAAAGCAAGTTGAGTTGCCCTGCGCACTCATTGTCATCTTGGGCGAGTTCCTTTAACTCTTTAAGCCTCGGTTTTCTCACCTGTAAAGTGAGGACAATAATAACATAGTTATGTGAACATGAAATTAAATAATCCACATAAAATACTTTTCTCAGTGCCGAGCACATGGTAAACACTTGGTAATACGAATAATTAGGAAATAAAAAATTGAGAGGGATAGCTTCTCTTTTCAACTAGCTTATGATATCATAAGTAACAGTAACAAGAAGCAAAATGTTCCATATATCAAAAGAATAGAACAAACAAAGTGTAAATGGGGCTTTAATAACCAAAGGTCACAAAACAGCTGGAGAGGAGAGGAGAACAGCAGGGGTGTCCAACCTATGGCCGCGTGCAGCCCAGGATGGCTGTGAATGCAGCCCAACACAAAGTCATAAATTTACTTAAAACCTAATGAGATGTTTTTGTGATCACATGTCACAAAGTATTTAATGTGTGGCCCAAGACAGCCCTTCTTCTTCCAGTGTGGCTCAGAGACACCAAACGGTTGGACAGCCCTGGCAGAGAAAAGGAGGATAATTCAAGAGCAATCAAGGAAGTTGGAGGATACCTGGAAAGAACAGGGGATGCCAAGGCGCCAAAGTGGGGGTCCTGGGGGCTGGGCTGTTGGGTGAGCGGGGTGTACGGGAAGGAGCTGAGAAAGAGACAGCCCGAAATGGGCAGGGAGGGCCCTGCCGTCCCAGCTGGGAGTTTGGAGGTTAGATGGTGCATTAAAAAGTTTCCCGAATGAGACTTTTACATGAAAGCTGATGGTTTGTTTTTGTTTAGATTTAGGATCCAAAATCATTTCAACTTAAAAAAACATTTTAAATTCTTGGGGAGTCACTGATCTTTTTGATCCACTCAAAGCTAACTTGAAAGGAATTTCAGGGAACAGCTGCTCTTCCATGATTTTTGGCATTGTGTTTGTAGGAAGTTTTACCATATTTTGATTAAGGGATTCTCATTATTTCTATGGAGCCTGCAGGGGTGGTCGGCCAGAGTCCATGTTATTTAGAAGAACCCAGAAAGTGCTTCGCGTTCCTTAAGATGGCGTGTGCCTTAGAACGGTTTGATTTGGGTCAGACTGGAGAGGCAGCGTTCTTTAAGACCTCTGAGTACTGAGGTCAGAGACCACATTCCGAGCGAGGTCAGCGGCCACAGAGCTGCGTAATGCACCCACACCCTGCCGTCCTGACCAGGGGGCAGCCGGAGACTTGGGGGCCCGACACAGCTCTGCACTGTGACCCGCTGCGGGCCGGCCAGCTTCAGTCAAGTCACCCTTGGTTTCTCCTCCCCGTCCCTGTACCTATTCCGTCCTCTTCTAATGAGCTAACCTTGACACTTTCCCGCATCCGTCCAACTTCCTGCCTTCAAATTACGCACAGAGCCGCGACCTGGCCCGAAAGTTTTCTCCTCAGAACCCATATTAAATTCCTTTGCCCACAGCACACATGCTACTACCAGCCAAGAGGAGCTGTGTTTGCCTATATCCGAGAGGGAACTTACAACAAATATTGAGAGAGAGTGGAATGCCAGAGCCTTATGTCCCAGAATCCTCTCAGGAGACCATCAGCTAAACTATTGCCAATGTCAAAAGCCCCAGCGCATTTCTGCTCTACATAGTAGTAAATTACCTGTACAAAAACGACACGCAGCAGGCAATTTCATTGGCCTTGACATGCTCCTCGCCCAATGAGCTTGAGAGGCTCTCTTTTGAATGCCAGAGCCTCAAGGCACGGAGAAGTTTTCTAATTCTTTGCTCAGAATCTTCCTTCTTAAGCAGTCACAGGAAAGATGGGAGCTTGGTCTACAAGAGAATTCTTGGGCTGTAGATGTGACCAGACGGACTAACGGGCCGATTTCCTTACCAAATATAACACAGGAGGAAGAATCTATGCCAGAGCGCTTAAAACCCACCGGCTCTGCATTCATTTCCTAAGCATGCAGAGGTAAGCGGAGCAACAACCACGCGCACGGGCACAGTGCCTCTCACAAGGCTTGGCACACAGTGGACGCCCAATAAACATGGATTTGGTTGAATGACCAAGCCAGAAATTTTCCCTGGTGACACAGGCATAATCTGACCCTGCAGAAGAAGACTAGAGGGCAAGGAAAGAGGAAGGGATGAAGACCTTGAGCGCACTCTATCTTTAATATCGTGCAAAATCCAATCACAGCGTCTTCTTGTGACCCTGGAGCTCAGCCACGGCACCCCTGCTGTCGACGGCAATACCGTTGGACTTTGGATTTTTGCAGTGAAGATCTTTGGGGCCATGCTTGACCTTTTCTTCCACGCCACTGCTGTGCAGTGAATCACTGTGACTTAGTGATTGTTCCTTCATAATTCTTAAACATCTCTCTGCCTTCATGTCCTAGCAGTACATCTTAAAAGCCATCAATCCTGTGTTCTCAACAGGACCGAGCTTAACTCACACATGCAGCTCTCCTTGTTGATAAAGACTATTCAAAGCCTTTAAGCTCCTCTGACAGGATCTAATGATCCGCCTAGTTTAAAAAGAACTGTTTTGATACCTAACCTCTTCAATTATAATGCAGCGAAAGTCTACTGGTACTTGTTCAAATCAGCAGAAATATAGGCTCATGGATCTGGCTTGTTAAGTAGTTATTGAGCAGTCACCATGTGCCAAATGGGAAATTTGCATTCATGTTTCTTGCTAATGAAACACACCAGCCTTATCATCTTCTCTCATAAAGTTGCTCCTCCAATGTGGCGGTCACCAAACGATAGCCCAACACCTGTTTTTCTAAATGATGTTTGACTGAGACACAGCCACCCCCACTTCTTTACAAATGATCTGCGGCAGCTTTCTTGCTACAAGGGCAGAATCGAGCAGTTGCCACAGACACCACATGGCTGGCAGTGGCTGAAATATTTAATAGCTGGCCCTTTAGAGATAAAGTTCGCCAACTAAAACATTGTTTTCCCATGGCCCTTCTTTAACCGTCATCCAGAGACAAGACACTTCTGTGCCCAAGTGGGCTATTGACTTAATTCTGGAGACGTGGCCACCGAATCTCTCTAACAAATATTTCCAGCATTCCGAAAATGGGCCAGCTACCACCTACCTCACCTCTTACTCGTGCAAAGGGAATTCTGCAACATAGAGCAAAACATCAGCAGGGGCTCACCGGAGAGCAAGTGATCAGAAAACTCCGGCCTCCCTCCCTGCGAGGAACAAGAGGGTACCACTCAGTTTTGTGCTCTTGATGGAAGCTCCGCAGCCACAGGAGAGAACATTTGTCGTTTTCTTTCCATTTGGTTCCAAAGCCCCAAATCATTTTACTCAAGTTCCCCTTCCCCATTTAAAGGTCACTTGTGTCACCAAATCCTTTTTTGCTGCCTGAAGAACTTGTTCAATATCGTGTCAAGGCCCAACTGAGGCCAGAATGTAGTTTTTCTTCCCAAACATCCTTGACGCTACATGTCATGAGCTTTTAAGAATAATTCTAGTGTTATTTACACTAAAGATACCGTCCAGAGATAGACTTTTTGAGCAATTCCACTTCCTATAAGATCCACAGGCCTGATACAAACCCATGCTCCCTAATCCAAGAAATACTCTTTGTGCACAAAGTTGAAACTTTAAAAAACTATTTCATTCCTGACTTTTACAAAGGAGTAAATTCGTTTCCAATCTCTGCTCAGTTGGAAGTACAAGCTTCCTGTTACTGGGACGTAAGTGAGCAAACCACCCACAGTTGCTTGGCTGCGCCCTGAAGTTAACTGACATCACCCCTGACGTCTGCTCAGAACTGCAACAGGCCATCAGCATGCTGACATATGTCCTGTCCGACTTCAGCCCTCATCCCAAGAAAATCGACTAGCAACTCTCCACAGACAAGTCCCCATTGCAGAAATCCCAGCGCCCAGGGGTGAGGCTGAAGCGCTTCTCTGAAACACAGAGACTGAAGACTCCAGTAGAAGGAGAAAAGAAATGGCCGCCTCTGAGTGTGTCACCCTCTCCTCCAGGCTGACACAGCACGGCAGCCACAGTGACCCCAGGGCCTATGGACTCTCCGGGGGAGAAATGAGCCCAAGGTTCACAGCCAGCTCACCCAAAGCTGCAGAATGCTTCCTGATAAGCCCACTCAGATCTTGCCCCTGGGGACCACTGGGGATCAGACAGAGATGGAGGAGGGGGTGGGGTTCGAATCTTGACAGAGCATGTTCCTGCTTGCAGGCAACCTCAGCAAAGCCTCCAGCCAGCAGCCATGCTCATTGCAGAGTGGAGCCAGTGGCCCGGTCTGGCCAGAGAGGTCGGTTGGCAGTTCTGCCTGATTTGGACCCCCTAGTCAATGAGCCATACTATTCCCCATTGAGTCAGGGAAGCAAATTCACGGCCACACAAACCACTGAGCATAGCTTCAAGTCCCAGTCAGCCAGGATGCGTGGCCGGAGAGCCCAGATAGCCAAGAAGTCCATCCAACAGTCCCACCTTGGCAGAGAGTCGAGCCAGCAGCCCTGCACAACCACTGAGCATAGCACCATAACCCTGGGAAACTGCTTCCTTAAATGCACAGATACCAATACAAGGAATCTAAGAATCATGAGGAATCAGGAAAATGATACCATCAAAAGAAAATAGTAAAGCTCCAATAACTACCCTAAATAAATAGAGACCTGTGAGCTAACAAAGAATTCAGAATAATTCTCTTGAAGTAGTTTAGTAAACCACAAGAATATACAGACAAAGAAACTAAACAAAGCTAGGAAAACAGTGTATAAACAAAATAAGAACGTGAGTCAATGAAAGAAATAGAAACCATCAGTAAAAAAGAAAAACAGCCCTGACCAGTGTGGTTCAGTTGGTTGGACTGTCATCCTGTAACCTAAAGGTTGCAGGTTCGATTCCCAGACAGGGCACATACCTAGGATGTGGATTCGATCCCCCAGTCCAGCGCATACGATCCCCAGTCCGGGTGTGTACAGGAGGCAACCAATCGATGCTTCTCTCTCGCATCGATGTTTCTCTCTCTCCCTTCCTCTCTCCCTTCTTCTCTCTCTAAAAGCAATGAAAAAACGTCCTCAGGTGAGGATTAAAAAAATTTTTTTAAAAACCTCAGAAATCCTAAAGCAGAAGAGTACAATGCCTATACTGAAGAACTCAAAAGAGATTTTATATAGTAGGGTCAACCAAGCAGAGGAGAGAATCACTAGAGTAGAAGAGAAATTTTTTACCCTAAGGAACAAAAAGAACATGAGAGTGAAGAAACTCTGTGGGAGTCGGGGACATGCATAAAACCAAACAATATATGCATATGGGAATCCCAGAAGGAGAGGAGAAAGGGAAAGAACGAAAGTCTATTTAGAGCAATAATGGCTGAAAACCTCTCAAGTCTGGGACAAGAAATGGGTTTCCAGGATCCCAAATAGGTTGAACTAAAAGAAGGGCCACCCCAAGACACATAGCTAAATTGTCAAAGTCAAAGACAAAGAAAGAACTTTGAAAGCAGCAGAAGAGAAGAAACAAATTATGTACTTGGGGACCCCCCCTAAGACCAGTGAACTTTTCAACAGCGTAGGAGGGAGTGAGGTGTTATATTCAAAATTTTGAAAGGAAAAAAAAGTATCAACCAAGAATACTATAGTCACCAAAGCTGCCTGTCACAAATGACAGGAAAGATAAAGATATTCATAAACAAATAAAAGCTATGGGAGTTCACCACCAATAGAACTGCCTTCCAAGGTCTGCTAAAGAACATTCTTCAAGCTGAAATTTAAAAATGCTAATTATTGTTATAAAAACATATGAATGTGCTAAAAATCAGTTCATGGTAAATATGTGGTCAAGACCTAATTCTCTAATATTGTGATGATGGTGCATCATTAGTTAGAACTAATCAACAAATCCAGTAAAGCTGCAGGATACAAAGTCAACATACATATATCACTTGTGTTTCTATACGCTAACAATGAACTATCTGAAAAAAAAGAAAACAATCCCATTTGTAATTGCATCAGAAAACACTCAGGAATAAATTTAACCAAGAAGGTAAAAAATGTCTACACTGACAACTACAATATATTGATAAAAGAAATTAAAGAAGACACAAATAAATAAAAGGATACTTTGTCATGAATTGGAAGGATTAATCTCACTGTCCATACCAAATCAATCCTCAGATTCAATACAATTCCTATCAAAATTCCAACAGCATTTTTCACAGAAATAAAAAAAAAATCCCAAAATTTGGATGAAACTACAAAAGACCCTGAATAACCAAAGCAATCCTAAGAAAGAACAAAGATGGAGGCATTACACTTCCTGATCTCAAACTATATTACAAAGCCGTGGTAATCAAAACAGTATGGCACTGTTATAAAAACAGACATATAGATAAATGGAACAGAACCAAGACCCCTATAATAAATCCATGCGCACTCAATGAATATTTGACAAGAGAGCCAAGACTACTCAATGGGGAAAGATAGTCTCCAATAAATGGTGTTGGGAAAACTAGATATCCACACACAAAAAAATGAAACTCGACCCCTATCCTACACTACTCATAAAACTCAAAAATGGATTAAAGATGTAAGTGTCTGAAACCATAAAATTCCTAGAAGAAAATATTGGGAAAAAGTTCCTTGAAAATGTTCTTGGCAATGATTTTTTTGGATATGATACCAAAAGCACAAGAAACAAATGCAAAAATCAGTAAGTGGAACTACATCGAACTAAAAGTTTCTTCATAGCAAAAAAAAATAATTGATAAAATGAAAAGGCAACCTATGAAATGGAAGAAAATATTTGCAAACCACATATCTGTTAAGGGGCTAATATCCAAAATATATAAAAAGCTTATACAACTCAATAGCAAATAACAACAATCATCCAATTAAAAATGAGCAATGAATCTGAGTAGACATTTTTCCAAAGAAGATATTCAACTGGCCAACAGGTATACGAAAAGGTACTCAACATCACCAATCATCAATGAAATGCAGATCGAAACCACAATGAGACATCACCTCACATCTGTTAGGATGTCTATTATCAAAAAGACAAGAGAGAACAAATGCTGGAGAGGATGTGGAGAAAAGGGAACCCTTGTACCCTGTTGGTGAGAATGTAAATCGGTACAGCCACTATGGAAAACAGTGTGGAGGTTTCTTTAAAAATTAAAAATAGAACTACCATAGGATTCTGCAATTCCACTTCTGGGTACATACCCAGACGAAACGAATTCACCAGCTCAGCATATCTGCACCCCATCTTCATAGCAGCATTATTTACAATTGCCAAGACAAGAAAAAAGGCCTGAGTGCCCACTGACGGATGAACGGACAGAGAAGTCGTGGTGTGTATGCACAGTGAAATAATGTTCAGCCATAAGAAAGAACAAAAGGCTGCCATTGACAATGACATGGAAAAACGGAGTGAAATAAGTCAGAAAGAAAAAAAAAGCCAAATACTGTATGCCATTTACATGTGGAATCTAAAGAAACTAAACTCATAGAAACAGAAAGTAGATTGGTATTTGCCAGGGGCAGGGTGAAGGAGGTCGGAGATGGTGGAAGGTGCTCGGAGGGCACACATTTCCAGTTATAAGTTCTGGGATGTAATGTATAGCATGGTGACTATATATTGTGTATCTGAAAGTTGCTAAAAAGGTAGATCTGAAAAGTTCAACGGAAGAGCCCTGGCCAGTGTGGCTCAGTTGGTTGGAGCATCGTCCATACTCCAAAAGGCTGCGGGTCTGATCCCCGGTGGGGGTGCGTACGGGAGGCAACCAATCAATGTTTCTCTCTCACATCAATGTGTCTCTTTCTTCCCCTTCCTCTCTCTCTAAAAGCAATAAAAAAGTGCCCTTGGATGAGGATTAAAAACAAAAAAACTAATACACAAGAAAATTGTAACTACGTGAGCTGATGGATGTCTTAACTAACCTTATTGGGGTAATCATTTTGCAATATATACATATATCAAATCATTTCATTGTACACCTTAAACTTACACCAAGTTATGTCAACTATATCTCGATAAACCCTGAGACAGAACGGTGTGAGGAGTGGAGGAGAGAAGGGTGGGGAAAGCAACTAACCACAGCCTGATTCGGAGGCCAGTTCAGCTCCTTTTTAGCCCGCTCTGTATCCTGGGCCGGGTGCCGTGTGACACATGCTTCCCATCTTTCACAACTTTTCACAGTTAAAAAGATGAGGAAAATAATGACGCAAGTTCTGGCAATAACCTTCTAAAAAGCCACTGAATCTGCCAACAGTAAGTAATAATAATTTAATCACAAAAGATAGAGCGACGGGGATGTTTACTCTACTTTAGAAGAAGCTGCAGAGCCAAGGTGGAGACAATGGTGTACGTTTTGCAATCTTGTGTTTACATAATGTCATGTTACAAAGGCTTAAACCTTTTTATAAAATTTTTTTAAAGATTTTGTTTATTTATTTATCTATTGTTAGAGAGAGGGAGAGAAAAGCTGATCGGCTGCCTCTTGCAGGCCCCCAATCCAGGACCTGGCCCGCAACCCAGGCATGTGCCCTGATGGGGAATCAAACCCGGCAACCTTTCAGCTTGTGGGATGACACCCAACCCACTGAGCCACACATCAGGGCACAACTCTTATACCTTTTGGGGGTATGACCAACCACACACAAAGAATGGAGGTCTCCACTGACAAAGGAGAAGGGCCATCGACACAATCACTTGGGTGAGACTTGGCCAAGGCTCACCTTGTCCTGAGCCCCTGAGTCTACGGACACAGCCGGCATTGCCTTACCAGTGAAATCAGATTAAAGACCATGAAGGCAGCTGGTTTTACGGGGACACGAAGCAATTGTGCAATGTGAAGTGTCCAATGTTCATTCATCCAGCATTTACACTAGTTGAGCAAAATACAAAGTATCTGGAAGCACTAAGACAGCTTCTGACTCCTGAGAGCTAACAATCTAAAAAGTAAGGTCAACATGTGAACATGTTAGAAGATGTTATGGAAGAAGGTGGGGATTATGCCAGAAGGGAGAGTAAGGAAGACTCCTACCCCTTTGCTTTGGGTAATGCAACGTCATATAGGAGACAATGGATTTATGGTGAGCTACAGTTTCCCAAAGTATGTTCCCCAGAATACCAATCTGGTAACCTTGGAGAAGGGAGATGGGGGGATGGGTCCACGATTAAACACTACATATTCCAGTCCTGTTGGGAATCACTATGAACATGAGCAAATTAGCAGCTTGGAGAAGTCCACCACCAAAAACAAAAGCACGAAACTATTCAATTCGTACTTCCCATTTTTAATAAACCAGGGAACCCTTTTACAGAGTAGCACCTATAAAAAATCTTGGGGACGAATTTTGGGAAAGTAGGTTATATGACCTCAATGGTACCAAGAAGCTGCTCACACTGCAGGAGAGGATGCGCCCAAAGCCAGAATCTCTCTGTGCTTGACCTCCATTAGGCTGGTTTCCTTAGTTGCATGCCATTTCAACAGCTGCTGAACAAAAAGCACACAGGTGACTGACTGTCAGACAAGATCAAGGAAGAAGGAAAACACACATCAACAGGTGACTCCTGAATTCGTCCTTCAAGCATAAATGTTGTTCTTCTGAAATGTTAACTCTTACCAGAGATAACATTTAAGAGATGCAGATGCTGGAGCCCGAGGCCTAGGAGTCTGAGCTTACAGCTGTGCAAGTATTCAATGTCAACGACTAGACCAGTCCTGCAGCGTGGTGGCAAAGAGCTAGTCTCGAGAAATGGGGATAGTTAAGCCCATCTAACCGAAGACTCATTTATACCTGTTGGTCCCATTTCTCACATTGTGCCAAGGTGCCTGGATTCTAACACATTTACTATATTTCATTATTTACCATATTATTTACTATATTAATTCTAATTTTATTATGAAACCCTAGTAAAGGGTTTCATAATAAACCTCTGCTCATTTAATTAACATCTATTTAAAATGTTCAGATACCATACTAGACAGCAACGAAGCCACAGATTAGTGAAACCTCATGGCCACTGAAGAACGTTTTACCCATCATTATTATAGAAATTTTCCTGCTTTCCTAAAAGACCCTGCAGAAGGAGACCAACTGCTTAAATGATCAGATTCCCCACTGGTTTGGGGACAAGTGATGCCAGGTGCATGTTTCTACTGATTTTTCCTTTCTCTGGCCCCATCTGGTCCCCTCACTTGTGCTGGAAAATGTCTATTCCTTACAGAGTTCAGCCAACTCGTAATTTCCTGTGTAAACCTGATTTACAAGGTGGATGAAAGGCTCAAATTCTATACTGTGGGCCGGTTTCACTCCCTCATGCCCTTCACATGCCATCTCCTGGTACGTGCATAAAAATGCCAAACAACTTAAATCTAGTCTAAAATGAAACAAAGAAACATCCTCAAAATACACCTACATCAGAATGAGTTAAGACTCTTACCACAGAGGCCTCTCCAACGGCCTGCCCAAGTTGACTAGAACACCTCCTGGGAGATGCCCGTGTGTGTGTGAAGGCATGTGCCCGACTCTAACAGGTGTGTGACCACTGGGGACAACAGCTCACTCGAGAACGAAAGGGTTGGACTAATTTCTAAAGCTTCCTCTAGCTCTAAAGATTCTTAGCTTTCACTCTTTATTGTGTCATCAAGAAATATTTCATTGTGGAGTTGTTTCAAAATGATTCATGGTAACATGACAAGAATCTGGTAACTCCCCTGCCACATTCCTATTTGCTAGGCTTACCTTGGAAACTGCTAGCACACATCTGTTACAGATCTGACCTCTCATTTTCTTTGCAGATTTCTAGCCCATGAAGCAAGTCACTTGCACAGCCGGACGTACCCTGGTACGCAGAACACCGTCCTGCAATGTCAGACACATCTTCGATACACTGAACTACGCCTCCGAAAGCCTACAGTACAAACCTGCCACTCAGTCCTTTATAAGTGGGCCTTATAATGCAGCCCAAGGCGGCGCTCGAGGGAAAGCATCTCAGAGCTTGCTGAAAATGCACATTCCTGTGCTCCAGAATCTGCACTTTAACATATTCTTACACCAACAAAGTTTGAGAGAATCCGGCTGACGAAAAGATGTAAAATTGGAGCTAGAAAGCATTTTTGAAAATAACTATTGGAAAATGGGGCATGGCTCTGAATGTTAATTTGGGATTTTTTGATAATTCATTAAATTTGAGGTTTGGAAAGTTTGATCAAATATTACACCTTCAGAATTTTCCAGGAAGCTCTTCCTAGTGATACAGCCAGCAAGCAACGTAAGAATATGACAAAGTACAGTATATTCTTTAAAAATGTACTCAAAACCCTAAACCAAATGCATTCAAAATGCAATAAGCAATTCACATCTTTATTTCCTAGGGCCAAGACGGCTTCTGTTTCTGAAGAGATGCACAGCGCCATGATCGGGTATCAGAAGGTGTTCCTAAGGGGAACTCGGTGGCCTGCGCAGTCCACCACTGCCGTGTCTACCTTTCTTCGATTTAGCCAGTTCGACCTCCCCCTTCTAAAACTTCCCCTGCAAACCCCAAGTCTGGGCTTGGTAGAGCAGCAACACAGGAATGTTAATGGAGAACCAAGTTTCTGGAAAATGACGGGAGAAAAGAGACATCCATTTTGAAAAGGGCTTTCCCCATAAGCAAGGAATAGGGTTATTCTGAAAATTTCCTTTGGTAAAATATTCCACAAAATATTTAAAAAATAAGACACAAGTTTTGCTAAGTGTACCTTTTTAACTTCCGTATTTCATTCTAACTCTAAATGAAATATTAGGATGCTTTTATTCATCAAAAGTCAAGGGGCACAATGGGCTTCATATCTAATTTTAATAGTGAATCTAGATTCTTCTGTTTGCCTTTCCTGCAGCTCTATTGTTGCTAAAAAGGTCTCAGATTCCTGTTTTCTTAAAGCAGATTGACCATTCCTCCTTTTCCTGAGAACACAACGCAGGTATTACTGTTTTTCTTTAAACAGGATTCAGATAAATTAAATATTTCTCAGCATCTCTCTAGCAACAAAGGCCCCTCTGTCTGCTGCAGCCTAAGATCAGCATTGGCCCCAGCTAGTCCCTATGCAGCATCAGAAGCTCCCCAGGTGCTGGGCTGTGCATCCTAAGAAAGGGGAACATTTGATAACTACAAGGGAACTAATATCCTCTGTGGGGTTTCCCCCTTCTCTGTCAGCTCATTTGTAGTTGATGTAGATTTTTAGAATTCAGGTTCCTACTTCTGGGGAAACTTAGAAAAATCATGAAAAGTAAAGTAAATGATAAATCTTGACTTTTGCCAGTTGCTGCCAAGCTCTGTTGTCACAATGGGATAAAAGGTACTTCCTTCGGGCCACAGGAGTGTCCAGAAGTCCTCCTACTCTCGGCAACCCTAACAGTCTGGTGAATGCCCCTGGATTTCTAGTCTTTCTGTTGATCTTTCTCAAGCTTGCTGAAATTACACAAAAGTCAAATGTCTGCCCTTGTCCATTTTAATACCTACTATACAACCTCATCTTAATCCAAAACAATGGTATGGTACTGGCAAGTCCTTAGCACATCGGAAGGAGCAGCAGAAGTCTTTCAGTGTCAATAACATCGAACAAAGTGTTCAAATTATTCCTCCTGATGTCCCCCACCCCCTCTGAAGATCATTCATCAGCCCAGGAAGGAAAAGAGATTCTCAGTAAAGAGTTGTTGGCAAGTTTAAACAATGTGTTAAAAAAGAAATAGGATGGAACAAGACTAATAAAATCAAGCAAAAGTGGATCTACTTTAACTAAACATCAGGCATTATTTTTATTTATGGAGAGAAAAAAGTCAAAAGTTAGAATAATGAAAATTACGCATAGGCTTTACACAAATTTTTAAGGAAGTACTGTCAACATCATTTTATCTGAGAATCATTTGCATACTGCTGTAGCTTGTGCTAGAAATCAAAGGAACACTTTTGCGACAAAAAGGATGAAAATGATCATTCACTAGGAAATCATCTATTTTGGGATTATTTGGGGAGAAAAGGTCCATCAACAGAATATGTCCTGCTAGTAATCATCCCGACCCCATATATATTAGATGAAAATGTCACATATCACTCAGAACAGGCAGAGGGCCCTCTCTCAGAAAGAATACATGTCAAAAATGAAAGATGAGGAAATGACAGGTTCCACTCCCTGCAGAAAGAGACAGCACTGCATTTGAACAGAAAGGTCATTGTCAAAAGCTGATAGCCAATAAAGGTCGATGGTAGTTAAAAGAGAACAATTTCTTTTTTGGAATTCAACCGCATAAAAATGACTGTAAAATCTTCGCAGTAGTAAAGGACACACCACTATTTCAATGACAGGCGTTTGCAGAGCGGCCTTAGGAAACAGAGAAAGTAAAGCTACTCCCAAACAACCCGCCGCACATCTAAACACAGTCCCTGTGAATTAATTTACCTTTCTGGAAGGTACCGGCCCACATCACACAAAGCAAAGTGGACACTCTTCTGGTGACAGGGGTATTGAAGAGATAAAAGTGAGTCTCAGCCTTCAGTACACCAAGTTGATCAATCTTAGTAATAGAGGCAAATAATGACTCAATCAATTGACAAACAGGACACATGAGACCATTAAGGAAAACTATCTTTAAGATTTAACTGTTGGGAAATATCATTTGTCCAGCCTAGCCA
This sequence comes from Macrotus californicus, assembly GCA_007922815.1. Classification (NCBI taxonomy): domain Eukaryota; kingdom Metazoa; phylum Chordata; class Mammalia; order Chiroptera; family Phyllostomidae; genus Macrotus; species Macrotus californicus. The sequence continues at coordinate 2,080 of VMDR010004072.1, read as the reverse complement.
CCCAGTGATCAAAAGGGCCTGAAAGACTTGGTTATTTCCCTCAAATATACTCCCCTTCTCTCCTTTGCTTACAAGAATTCTACAGTATTTCACTAATTGAACAAATATGCCCAGCTTCTTAACACAGATGGAATTATTAAGCTTGAGTTTCAATGGGTTTCCAACCTTGTGACTAGATTTTAGGATGAGGGCGTAGAGCACGGTGGTAGACAGAATGAGGGCAGAAAGAAGAGACTGAACAAACTGCTTCTTCCCAACTCCCTCCAGGGTTCATCCCCCAAAATGGATTAAAGATCAAGGGTCTTAAGGATTACCGCCTCCTGAGCAACACTTAAGGTGGAAGGAAGACTTTGGTAAGGAAGGCCACTAAGTATCGGAAGAGACCGAATCCCTTTCCTAAATATTAAGCATGACTTTGAGTGACTTGTATGTAATCCCTCCCATTAATCTCAGGATCTAAATATGTATATAATTTAAGACCAGACAGTATATTCTGGATTTTGTGGAGCTCTTGCTGAATTTAGCAATATGAACAATTCCATCTATTAAATGGTATCCTGCTTTACTTGAAGGTACTTGGTCGAGATAAAAAAGGCTTCGAGTCCTGCACACGGACATACTACATAACATCATATATGCTTCTCTTCCTTGACAGGGTCTGCCTCCAGCACTGGGAGTTTCAAATGCCCTAGACGAAAATGAACAGAGCTCAACCATGTTCTCCACTTTCATCTGGGATTTTCTTCATAAAAAGTTAACTTGCATTTTGCTCTACCCTTGAAATTTAAAGTGTTCTGCTAAAGTGTAAAAAGATAAGGGTATGTCATTTTCAAATGTTATGAACTTAAAAATACTTCCAATTTACTATGATTTTATAAATTTGTTTCACCCACATAATCTAAACCCATTTTAACCTTCTCTCTCTACTGGTTACCCCAAGCACTACAAGGCACAGCACTGATAATATGAATGGTGAGTGAGTCAGGTCATAGGGTCATGACCTCAGTAAGGACACACGAAGCCATTTTACTGAGGTGGACAAGGAACAGTGCTGGTTTTCCCTTGTTCCAGGTCATCAGGGGTAATGCAAAATGAGCAAAGTCACCTTAAATGTGTTTCCTTTCCATTTAGCTTCTGAATAAAATGGAGAGCTTAAATGTGCGAACAGCAGAGCAGGACAGAGACCCCTCTGAGCCCCCAATTTGTTATGGGACTTCTGTTAGCGTGGCACCCAACTACTAAAGGCTAGACATTTCAGAGGATGGGTGATGTGCCTGAAGCTTACAGCTGCCTAACTTAGGGCCACCCACAGTCCTCGTGAGAAAGGGACAGGGGTGAAGAAGAGTAAGGGAACCAATCACGTCCACAGGTGTCTGCCTTGTAAGCATCCGCCTACCCGCTACAGACACAGTCCCCTTTAGGCGGGGACAGGAGGGCACTGGTGCGACCGACACACACCGAGAACACACAGTGAAAAGACAGCACAGACCGTGCACCATGTAATTACAATCAGGGCTGACAAATATGAGCTCCAAGTGCTGTGTTTGTCCAATGCTAAAAAGCAAAGCTTTTAAAATTCCATTATCTTCAGATGCTTTTCAATGATTACTTTAAATGTGACTATTTCCTAAACCACACAAGAGTAAAATAGAGCATTTATTGATGGAATAACAAAAGTGCTTTTCTTAAATATTCTTCAAAATACATTTGTACAACTTACAATAATATATCCAAAATAACTGTATATACAAAACATTACCTAGTTTTAATGTATGTGCTTTTTTCCCCAAAAATTACAAAGTAACTTCTTTTTTATTTTTTTTTTTTGGCAAAGTTCAACCTTAACAGAGGTGACAATTTTAAAGGTTGGTTTAAGAAAATAGAACCTGAGGGAAATTGACACGCAGAGTCAATGACAAGCAAGAGATTTGGAGGAATATTTTTAGTTTGTTAAATAAAAATGTTTTTTAGAGTGATACTTTTCACATTACAAAAATAAACAAAAATGAAGAAAAGGTCACTGTCAAATGATGAGAAAAGGATCTGCAGACTTGCTCTTAGTATCTCAAATAGCCAACAA
>VMDR010004071.1:0-64281 GCA_007922815.1 Macrotus californicus | reverse complement strand
CCCCCCCTTCCCTCTAGTACCTACCATACTGTTCTCTGTGTCTATGAGTCTTTGTTCATTTTTCTTGTTTGTTCATTTGTTACTTTCAGTTTTATATCCCACATATGAGTGAAATCATATGGTTCTTAACTTTTTCTGTCTGACTTATTTCACCTAGCGTGATATTCCCAAGGTCCACCCATGATGTAAAAGGCAGTGTGTCATCTTTTCTTATGGCCAAGTAGTATTCCACTGTATACATGCACCACATATTCTTTATCCAATCATCTGTCAAAGGACCCTTGTTGTCTCCAGGTCTTCACCACCATAAATCATCCTGCAATAAAAACAGGGGTGCATATGTCTTTGCAAATCAATCTCTTCAAATGTTTTGGGTACACACCCAGGAGAGGGTTGCTGAGTCATATGGTAACTCTATCCTTAATTTTTTGAGGAACCGCTATAATTTTTCCATAGTGGCTGTACCGGTTTGCATCCTTACCAGCAGTGAATGAGGGCTTCTTTTTCTTCACAAGCTCTCCAACACTTGTTGTTATAATACTTGTCTTGCTAATAGGAACTATTCTAACAGGTGTGAGGAATTATCTCATTGTAGTTTGGATTTGCAGTTCCCTAAGAGCTAGTGAAGTTGAGCATCTTTTCACATATCTGTTGGCCATTTGTATGTCTTCTTGGAAAAAATGTCTGTCCAGGTCCTCTGCCTATTTTTATATTGGATTCTTTATTTGTTTGGTGTTGAGTTGTGTGAGTTCTTTATAGATTTTCGTTATCAACCCCTTGTCGGGACTGTTGTTTGCAAGCACCTTGTCCCATGTGGTTGGCCAGCTTTTTGTTTTGATGTCAGTTTGTTTGCTCTGCAGAAGCTTTTACTTTGATACAGTTCCACTTGTTTATTTTTGCCTTCACTTTCATTGCTTTTGGGATCAAATTCATAAAATTTTCTCTAAGACCAAGGCCCATAAGTTTAGTACCTATGTTTTCTTCTATATAATTTATTGTTTCAGGACTTATATTTAGGTCTTTGAACCATTTGGGGTTAATTTTTGTATATGGGGAGAAACAACAATCTACTGGTAGTTTCATTGTTTTGCATGTGGCTTTCTGATTTTCCAGCACCATTTATTGAAGAACCCTTCTTTTCTCCATTGTATGTCTGTTGGCTCCTTTATCAAAAATGATTTGCCTAGCCCTGACCAGGGTGGATCTGTTGGTTGGGCATTGGTCATCAGTTCAATTCCCAGTCAGGGCACATGCCTGAGTTGTGGGTGTTGTGTATGAGAGGCAACCAACCGATGTTTTTCTCTCTTTCATGGATGTTTTTCTCCCTCCGTTTCTCCTTCCCTTCCCCTCTCTCTAAAGTAAATAAATAAAATCTTTATAAACTTTATTTGTCTATATATATGTGGTTTTATTTTGGAGCTCTCAATCCTGTTCCATTAGTCTGTGTGTCTGTTTTCCTGACAATACTATGCTATTTTGATTATGATCGCTTAAATGTAGTATAATTTTCAGTGAGGGAGTGTGGTACCTCTGGCTTCATTTGTTTTCTTCCCACAGGATTGCTTTGGCTATTCAAGGTCCTTTGTGGTTCCATACAAATTTGACGATTTTTTTTGGTTCTATTTACTTAAAAAATATCATTGAAATTTTCATGGGGATTGCATTAAATTTGTATATTGTTTTGAGTAATATGGACATTTTAACTATGTTGAGTCTTCCAGTCCATCAACACAAAATATCTTTTCATTTCATTGTGTCTTTTGCAATCTCTTTTACTAATGCTTTGTGGTTTACAGTATATAGGTCCTTCATATCCTTTGTTAAGTTTATTCCTAGGTATTTTATTCTTTTGGTTGCAATTGCAAAAGAAATTGCTTTTTTTTTCAGTTCTTTTTCCAAAATTTCATTGTTAGTATCTAGGGACACAGTGGATTTTATATCCTGCAACTTTACTGTATTTGCTTACTTTCTAATAGTTTTTTTGGCAGCATCTTTAAGGTTTTCTATATAAAAATGTCATCTGCAAAAATTTACACTTTTACTTCTTCCTTCCCAAGTTGGATGACTTTTATTTCTTTCTCTTCTCTGATTGCTCTGACTAGGACTTCTATTACTATGTTGAATAAGAGTGGTAAGAGTGGACATCCTTGTCTTATTCCTGAACTTAGATGAAAAGTTTTCAGTTCCTCACCATTGGTTATGATATTAGCTGAGGGTTTGTCATATATGGCCTTTATTATGTTGAGGTACTTTTCTTCTATGCCCGTTTTGTTGAGTGTTTTAATCATAAATGGATGTCAAATCTTATCAAATGCTTTTTCTGCATCTATTGATAAGATGATATGATTTTATCCTTTATTGTGTTAATGTGTTAATGTGGTATATTACATTCATCGATTTGTGTATGTTGAACAAACTTTGTGCCCCTGGAAGAAACCCCATTTGATCATGATGTATTATTTTTTTAAACTATTGTCGTATTTGATTTGCTAGTATTTCATTTAGGATTTTTGCATCTGTATTTATCAGGGATATTAGTCTGTACTGTGAGTGTGTGTGTGTGTGTGTGTGTGTGTGATCCTTGACAGATTTTGGTATCAGGCTTATGTTGGCCTCATAAAATGTGTTAGGAAGTATTGCCTCTTCTTCATTTTTTTTAATCTTCACCTGAGGACATGCTTATTGATTTTAAGAGAGAGGAGAAGGGAGGGAGAGAAGGAGGAAGAAAAACATCAATGTTAGAGAGAAACACCGATCAATTGACTCTCTTACACACCTCAACTGGGACTGAACCCACAACCTAGGCATGTGTCCTGACCAGGAATCGAACCTGCACCCTTTCAGTTTATGGGATGATGCTCCAACCAACTGAGACACACTGGCCAGGGCATTTTCTTTAATTTTGTGAAAGCATTTGAAAAAAATAAATATCAGATATTCTTTGAATGCTTAGTAGAATTCACTAGTGAAGTCATCTGGTCCTGGGCTTTTGCTTTTTGAGAGGTTTTCAATGGTTTTGATTTCCTCTCTGTTGATTGGTCTATTTAGATTTTGCAATTCTTCATGATTCAGTGTAAGAAGGTTATATATTTCAAGGAACTTACCATTTCTTTTAGGTTATTGAATTTGATGGCCTCTAGTCTTTGTTTTCTAGTATGATCCTTTGCATTTCTGTGATGTCTGTCATAACATCTCTTTCTTTCATATCTGATTTTGTTCCTATGTGGGTACTTTCTTTTTATATTTTATACCTGCAGGAGTTTTGTTTTGTACAGAAATCCTCTCAAACTAGCCATGGGTTGGATTGAGACCCTGCTGAATAGAGGCAGCTTTTTTCTCCACTTCTCTGTCCTTCCTGGGAAGTATCTTCTCTCTGCATACTCAAAAGTAGGCACATTATCTAGAAATGGCCGTGCCAGGTTGACATGATCCCTCAATCCTAGCTCCTCCTAGGAGGCAGCTGGAGAGCCTGACCATCACTTTGAATGGACTTTTAAAAGAAACTGCTAGGTTGTTGACTAGCTAAGGGTTGGCTCTGTTCAAGATCATGTCCAAACAGCAAGAAGTGCCAGTCGATACAAGCATGGCACCCAGGCCAAACAGTTAAGCAAGAGCAAATGAAGAGGGCGAAGTTCCAGGGAATGAGGGTCTGAGCTGGACAGAAGCCCCTAAAGGACCTTGAACACATGCCTTCATCCTTTCAGTCTTACCTGCAAAGTGGATGCTGTGTTGCGCTGCCCAGAACCTACCCTCAGGCCCGCCAGGAGACTGCTCTCATCCGCCATCCTCTCCATCTACTTCCCTGGGCAGAAGAGCCTGCTTGCCAACAGCTACGTCCTCTTGCCAAAGACAGTCTGAATCCAGTGACTGGTTGGTATTGGTTTAAGAAGGCCTGTTTCCCGAAGTCTACCAGCAGGTGCTAGGAGGAGGCCACCAGTGAGTGAGTTTGGCGTCGGAGGTGGGTTTCTGTCCCAGACTGACGCAGTCGCCACCAGGGAAAGGACACGGGAAAAGGAAGGAACAAGAAAAGGAAACAAAAGTGAAAGGGGGAGGGAAGAGGCAACCAGCTGTCTGGCATTTGACAATGAATGGACTGAGGGAATAAAGTTCTCTGGTGCCAAAGGCCTGGCTCTCTCGCAGTCGCCAAACGACTGAAGGGTGTACCCAGCGCCTAGGGCGTGGGGACCAGGGTAGGAGGGGGGATGTAAAGCCCCAGATCAGCCCACTGGACCCTGAGAGCAAGGAGGGCGCTGGTCCCACCACCCTAGTGGCTTTTTCTGCCTCACCTGTGGAAGCAGAGCACCTGGGCAGAGCCCTCTCTTCCTGGTGCGGTTGCATGTGGTCGAAAAAGGAAGAAATCAGGAATCCTGGGCAGCAGCCACCACCAGCCAGATGCCCCCCCAACCCCCAGGGCCAAGGCGCCGGAGCGCATCTCTCCCAGCGTTCATGTCCCTCTGGAGGAAGGCCTTGCAGGAAAGGAGTGTGGGAAATTATTCATCCACACCCCCAGCTTCATTCAACTCCAGAGCATTACACTGGTGGAAGTGCACCAAACACGGGCAGTTCTTTGGCCAAAGCTCCAGCCTTATTGTATGGAGTTCACACTAGAAAAAAGCCTTATAACTGCAGTGACTGTGGAAAAACCTTGAGCCAAAGCTCCTGCCTCTTTAACCTTCAGAGCGTTCACACTGAACAAAGACCTCATGAGGGCAGTGAATGCGGGAAAGGTTTCACCTAAGGTCTCACCTTACCTGGCACCAGAAAGTTCACATGGAGCAAAACCAGAGACATGCAGGGAATGTGCTGTTTCCTTATTCACTGTGAAATTACAGGAGAGCCTTTGCGAGGCCAGTTTCTATGACACAAGTCATCTCAGCCCTGCCACCTGATAGGTTTTCATAATTTTTGAATAAGGGCCTGGCATTTTTGTTTTGCATAAAAATATGCAACTAGTCCTGCCTTTGGCCATCTGCCTTCTAAGACATGACTTGAGTCTTCTAGTTTTTGGAAGAACATACTTTTGATGTGTAACCAAAGGCTATGACTTCACTGGTTACATCTGTTGTCACCAAACTTCTTTGCTTCACCTGCCCAGGTGACTGCTGCTGTGTTCTGGTATAACTTACTTTCCTGTCCCTGGACAAAGCTCCTCCAAGGAGATAATCAGCCACTACCTTCCCCAAGGCCTGCAAGACCCACCCTAATGTCACCGCAGATATAGGCAGTAGGTTCTCAATAAATGCTTATCATTGATAGACTGATTTATTGGGCTTTCATAAGTGATCATCTGATCCCAAGCTATTTAAAGCAGCCATTCTGCATCCATTCCTTCACACTTGCTCCCCGGTTATACTCATTTGGCTTGGACATCATTTAGTTCTCCATCCTAGTTTATTTAGGTGGCATATGCTCAGTTACAACCCCTAATCTGTTTATCCACCCACAAAGCTAGAGTTTCTGGATCATGTCTATATAACTTTTTCATGTCCAGCAGAGATCCTTCTGTTAGTAGCTGTTTGACAGTAGTGAATCGGTTCTGCCTTTGCTAATATGTAAAGGAGGTCTGGTAGAATAGGAGGGACATAGGCTGACGTCAAAGGGTCTGGATTAGATCTTGCTATTATTAGCTGCTCAAAGGTTCCATTTCCTCATCAACAAAAATGATCATCAGAAAGGCTTCCCTGGCTTTTCCTGTGGGAGCCACCAGGGTGAGAGTGCAGCCTCCTCTCCACACCATGGCGACTGCTCGTCCACGGGTATCAGTGCACTTCAAAGAGGGGGAATCATCTGGCAAAAACGTCACCTTTCCTGCTGTGTTCCAGGCTCCCATGCGACAAGACATCGTGAACTATGTTCACACCAACTTGCGCGAAACAATAGACAGCCCCGTGTTGTCGGTGAGTTGGCAGGTCATCAAACCACTGCTGAGTCTTGGGCACTGGTGGGGCTGGCTTCAATTCCCAGAGTTCAAGGTGGTGGGACTCATGGTGCCAGCCAGGTGCTTTTGGAAATGCGTCACGGGGGCCACATGTTTGCACCAACCAAAACCTGGTGCTGTTGGCACCACAGGTGAACTCAGCACAGAAGCAATACGCCATCTGCTCTGCCCTGGCTGCCTCGGCCGAACCAGCACTGGCCACGTCTAATGGTCATCGTACTGAGGAGGTTCCTGAACTTCCCCTGGTGGTTGAACATGAAGTTGAAGACTACAAGAAAACCAAGGACATCCTTTTGCTTAAGAAACTTAAGGCCTGGAATGATACCACAAAGATCTATGCCTCTCAGTGAATGAGTGCTGGCAAGAGCAAAATGAGAAACTGTCATCATATCCAGCACATGGGACCTGGTACCACCTATGTAATGAGGACAACAGTATCATCACAGCCTTCAGAAACATCCCTGGAATTACTCTGCTTAATGTAAGCAAGCTGACCGTTCTGAAACCTGCTCCTGGTGGGCACGTGGGCCGTTCCTGCATTTGGATTAAAAATGCTTTCACAACTGACATGATCTGTGTGGCACTTGGCGTAGAGCTGCCTCCCTCCAGAGTAACTACAGCCTTCGTGTGCTCATGACATTCAGTACAGACCTTGGCAGGATCTTGAAAAGCCCAGAGATCCAAAGAGCCCTCCCAGCAGGCACCACACAGTTAGAGTCATTGCAGAGTCCCGAATAAGAATTCTCTAGGCTCCGGGTGGATAAAGCAGAGGCAGCACTAGAAGCCAAATCAGAGAGAAGGGGTTCCTGGCAAGAAGCCCGTGGGAGGGAAGGAAGGAGAGAAAGAAGGCTGTCAATGGTACGAAGCAGAAGCCTTGGTGGGGAAAAAGGCTGCATTTACCAAGAAACAGCAGCTGAGAAGCTGGCAGAAATCTACCACAGAATAAAAGAAGCCTGACGCATGAACTTAAATTTGTTTATTCCATAAAGGTCAAATCACTTTGAACAGCTAATTCTGAATAAAAATGTGATCAAAGGCAGTGAGAAACATGTAAAAAAAAGCTTCCCTGTGTGGTGGTTGTGAAGAAACTGATAATATATGCAAAATAGCATAGCCTGAGACCCGTGGTGTTCATTTTCCCTCCATCTTCTAAAGAAGTCAGCTGTTCGTGTGGAACTGCTCTCTTACGTTTGGCTCAGATTCCGAACCTTATTTATGTGACTTTACAAAGGCCTGACTGTCCAAAGGAGCACATAGACGGGACACCATTCCTTCACCATAAGATACTACATTTAGCTTACTATTTAAGATCGAATATCCATTTCCCCACTAAGAAAGTTAATTCAATGCTTTAACGTACCCATTCAACAAGCATTTTCTCCTCATTGCTAAACATGTGAGTACCAGGCATGGAGCTGGGACAAAACAGGGCAGATCTCTGCTGCCACGCTCACAAAGCCACCTTTAAGGGGTGCGTTCTGAAGAGACCCTTGTGCCAGTGCGTCACAGCCACTGCATTTCCTTCAATCAGACGTGACATTAAAAATGGCCTGTTAAACAAATGATATCGAGTTCTGCAGTGTCACTGTCAAACACCGGCTTCTAATATTTAATGTATGGATGTGCTGCTGCGAAACATACCACAGGCCAAATCAAGTAGAAATCATCATGAACAATTTCCTCTGATGTACCAACAAAGATTTTGGAAAAGGAAAAAGAGACAAATGTTGCTTTAGCTTCAGTCAAAAAGATTTGAATAGATAGTATACTTTTGTCAAAGATTCTTCATAGCAATTTTGCAGACATCCAGAATTTGTCCACTAAAAGAAATTTCCAACCGTTCATTGACTCTTTTATATTAGTCACAAAATTAACGTTGGTTAAGTCCAAAGGCCAAATAAACAGTTCGATTTTGAAGTGTTTAATGCACATACTTTATTGAAATGGTGTTTGCTCACTGAGATATGGGATTTTAGTCTGTTCAGTCACTCAGTACATACACTCAAAACAATGCTCAAAGCAGCAATTACACCAGCTCACTATGGGAAGCGCTATATACCCAAGTAGCACTTTGGTAGATTATAAAACAAATGTGGACCGGGACACTTCAGCAGAGTAAATTAATTTTGGGTGTACCACGCTGCTGTGTGACGTCCTAGAAGCCAACAGCAGATGAGTCATTTTTGGAGATGGTGGAGCTCCACGGTCTCACAGCCCAGAACACCCAACACGGCCCTCAGTGGGCCGTTCCAACCGTCTAACAACCAACGGGAGCTGCCAGAATCCAGTGTTCTCAGTCTAGATGCCAAATGCAACGGGCAGGCAATCACGGTTTGGCCTCTTATCTCTGCTTACATCATCCAGATAAGTGAATCTAACGCAATAAAATGTAACCCAACCAAAAGTATATGTTGATTTTCAGACACGGGTATGTGAACAATTGAGGTGCTAAAGGAAAATACATGTTGAACTGTTAAATGCTAAACTTTAACCATCCCTTCCCACCACCCTGCTTTGGAGCATTTTCTTGCTGTCATATTACCATGAAATTAAGTTTTTGTCCATTTCTAGACAGGAAACTAAATGTCCTGTCTGATATTTAAGAGTTAGCATAGGTCTACATATTCTCTGCCAAGATTCTTAAAAATAACGTCAAATTCCACTTTGAAAAAATAATTTCTTTTTAGATTATGTCCTAGTAATTCTTCAAAGTAATTTTTTAAAAGGCTGGATCTCAAGATAAGTTCATATCATAGAGTACTAAGATTCAAAACTGATCCCTCCAAAACTGTTTTTTCAGAAAAAAATGCAGACTTTGAAGCACTTAAACACAAAGACCTGTAACAAATGAGCAGCTGATGGAAAGAAGGACAGCACTTATTTTTTGAATATATAAGGTACTTGTGAAAAATAACAAATTTCAAGATCATTTGCCAATTAAACACTGGCAACTAAAGTTTGGCAACACACTTCACAAAGGTGATTTATACACTACATATAAATGAAAGGCAAACTTAAACAGAATTGACTGAAATGTAATTACATGAGCATAATTTACGCCATACCTAAATCTACATGGTAATAGCCACATGGCAAATTCAGGTATAACTAAACAAAACTATACAAGTCCTCTTATTCACCGCCATTTGTATAACACCCAACAGCAGACTTAGAAGCCTAATACATGTATGCTTATCTTTCATGGATGGTAACAATCTGTAAGTGATTTATTTCACACTGTGGCTTGAAAAACAAACACAAGTATGTTTTATGCCTCAGCCAAAGTTAACTGGCTTTGGGTTTTACAAGCTTTTGAGGTGAAGCAGAGCAAAGCTTGATTGACCCCCACACACCCTACAAATTTCCCTTTGTCAAACCTGGCAACCCACCTCAACGCATCAGCGACTCTCAGACCTTTGAACTGGATAACACACTCCCACCCTTAGTTTTTTAAGTCAAAGAGGAATAGCAACGTGAAGAATTCAAAACAAAAATGAAACTTACACCTTTAAATGTCATTTCTGCTTTAGAATTTTTGTTTGCCTGTTAGTTTGGAAAGTCTCCATACTCCTAAATGTAGCTTCCATATTGATGTTCCAGGACCTGACGCAGAAAGACGGAAGTTTTCCAGCTTTCCTAGTCTACCTTGGAGTCCTCACTTTTCGGACAACAAAGAGAAGGCTATATTCTCTCTTGTAATTATTTTTCTGTGTTTCACTAAACTTGCTTGAAAAAAAATTGAAATATTTCTTTACTACTGCCCCCACCAAAGGACAACTCCTGATTAATATAAGCTAGAAAACTCAAGACTTATTCTATTCCATTCTCAAAAAAGTGAGAAAATGTGAACATATATCTTGAGCCTTCTTCCTTCTAATAAGCCTTTAGATAAAACTAAAAGAAAAAAGTCAACCCTGAAAACAGAGTTGAAGATACATAGTATACCAAATTTATCTTTCTGGCTTTTCTTCTACAACAAAACTCCATGTCATTCTGAACATACAGTGTTTTTCTCACATCCTCTTTTATATGCAAATTACCAGGTAAAAATATGGCTCCAACAGGCTGATTCTGTTCCTGAGTTTTCCACGTAAGTTACCCACCATAAAACATCTCCTAAAGCCATCCTTAATGTTTCTTCACCTGTCAATAACCACTGGTTCGCCACTATCACATTGCACCCAGTTTGTCAAGAGCCCTTAGGAACGAACATACAGATAATTTAAAGCTAACTAATGTAGGAGCTATGCAGCATTGTTCCCTTTAAATTTTATGTTTACTCCAAAATATACACATATACATACACTCACACATATAACAAATTTACAGTGTCTGCAAAAATAAACCGCAGATATAATTCCACACACAGATTTAGAGATTCACATTTGAACAGCAAACTTATATGCAAATATAAGAAAGTATAGTTTTATACTCCTAAATTACATAGCAAGCTGAAATAAAGAATGTTTTAGATTTATCCTTTTTTATGAGTCTTAGAAATAGGCAAAAAGGAAACATAAACCTCAAGCAGCATCCCTCGATCTGGTATCATTACTGACAAATTATCCAACTTGCTTACTCTGTACAAAAAGTGATATAAACATACTATATACAAGAGTTAGAGACAACAGATGAAAGGTTATACAAGATACTTGATACCACTGGTATTTAATTTTGTATAGCTTCGACCAAAAGGACTTCCAGCCTGTGTCTTCTTCTATGATATGAAGGAACAGTCATATCTCTATAGTATTCTTAGCTACAGAATAGGAATAAATTGGGGGGGAACCTGCTCACACAGTTGAAATATACAAGTACACCATTTATAAGTATGTCTATAATTTAGCAGTATCATATTATCTGAATTAATTTCTTTTGCATTGTTACATTTATCAGTTAAGTGGTCTAGCATACAAAACACAGTAAGAGTGAACTCAGTTTTCATAGTTATTCCTTGTTATGGTTATTAAAAATTAAAACACTTGCTGATAACACATTGAGTAACTGTCAAAATACTCCTTTAAAAAAACTTGACGAACCTGTTCAAATGGATAAACAAAAGCGATCGAAAGAAGCTCATAGCTGCCTAAGAGTTTTTAAAATGAGAAATTTAACATCAGCAAGTGTATCAGAACCACTTTTCACATGCTCACTCAGAGACTCCCAGTCGCTGTAATCACACGGGTATGTATACTGAGTACGTACAGGTGAACATACATGATGGGCATTCCTGAAGAACTACCACACAAATGGTTACTACATTGACACTGCTTGTGTGCTAATCTAGTGAGTCACAGGGTCACTCTGGTACCGTCGACCTTTTGATCTAATCAGTTTCTTGATATATTTAGTGAAGAACTCTTGCACAGAAACTCAAAAGCCCCAGGAAGCAATCAGGCCCATCGTCCACTGGAGGCAAAGCTTCTGCTGAAGGAGAAGTTGACTTCGAAGTTCTTGTACTTTCCCCAAGCACCGAAAGGCACTACTATGACCGTGCTGTTGTCTTCAGCACCATACTGCATTGCCTGCGAGGTTTGGTAGGAGGGGAGAGGAAAACACCGGAAATCAGAGTCTGCACAGAGAGAAACCATCCTTCCTCTGGAAAGTCCAACTGATTTAACACAGTTACCAACCCAACTGTGTCACGGTGCTTTGTGACTTTTTCGCCGTGCATCCGTGCCCAGTTTATTCGATTGCAGATGGCCCAAAACAACCGCAGTAACTGCACTCCACTGCAGCAGGTTTGGCAATAGACACACCGACAGACTAAGGTGTAAGATATGCAGCTCCTGAAGAACAAGATCCCTGTAAAGCATTTAGCACAGGGACTAACACGCGGTAAAGACTCACAAAGTGTTAGTCCTTACCTGGCAATTCTGCTTCTAGAAATTTAGTCTAAAGAAACAATAACCTAAGGAAGTAGATGTGTATAAAGATATAACTACGAGAAAGTTCATGTCCTGGCTGGTGTGGCTCAGCGTAGTGAACACTGGCCTGCAAACCAAGGGGTCGCTGGTTCGATTCCCAGTCAGGGCACATGCCTGGGTTTCAGGCCAGATCCCCAGTAGGGGGCATGTGAAAGGCAACCACACCCTGATGTTTCTCTCCCTCTCTTTCCCTCTCCCTTCTCCACTAAAAATAAATAAATAAAATCTCTAAAACAATTAAAATTCATTATACTCCTTACAAAATGGAAAAGGGGCATAAACTAAATTTCCTATAGTACAACTATAAATCAATTTCAGGAACTAATGCAAACAGCAAATGAGATCGTCCGAATTCTAGTGGGATTATATTTAACAGCAAATGTATTGCAAAAGACCTCACAGCCTCGGGCTGAAACTGTAAAGGAAAGGGTTGACAAAAATATCTGATGAAAAAGCTTCAAAAAATAAAAAAGTTTTTACCAATTGAAAGACAAAAAAAACTGCAGTATCAGACAAAGTACTAATATACTTAATATATAGCAACTTCTTACAATAACCATAGAGAGACAAAATTGCCTTTAAGATCATGGAAAAACACGCTGTACCCAGACGAGAAATACAAGCTATAAAACATGCTAGTAGAATGTAAATTGGAATAGCGCCTCTGGAGGGCAGTTTGGCAAACATTAAAAGCTTTAGAATACTGTGCATTCTTTTAGCTAACAATTTTACTAACGACACTTTAACCTAAGGAAAAAATACCTGAAGAAAATAGATATGAACAAAGAGATATAAGACCGTTTATTATATAGTGTTCCCCATGGGAAAGTGAATATAAAGTAAATTTGCTGATTAGGGACTGTTAAATGGATTATGGCACATAAATACAACGGAATGCTATGCAGCCATAAATGTCATCGCCCTGGTGACTTAGAACACCTTATCTCAAGACAGCAGTGGAAATTAGGAAAGGAGTGGCCATCAATGGAACTGGCTCACTTCCTTGATCTCATGAGCAAGCACAGTGGCCAAGTGAATAATTCATGCTTGCCCATCTATTTTCAAGCAAGTGATGTCTATGTCTTCACTACAAATAGCAGCGCTCAAAAGCTGGGGCCATGCTGCTCTGCCTAGGGAGTCGCCATCGCTCTGTCCCACTGCCTCACTCATCAACTCCTTCACTCTGAACTCTAAAACAAGTTGGGGCCTAGCTGGGCTCCAGACTTGAAAACGTGAATACCAGCAAACACAAACAGAGGTTATTGGGCTAAGCCACGCCTCTCCTGATCGGTGGCAGCTCTAACTTAAACAGCCGTCTGTCTGCCCTGGCTGAGCTGCACGCGGTTAGAGCCAGGCCGACACACCCACGTGGTAGGTTCAACCCCCCGGCAGGGCACACGCAGGAATCAACCAAAGAATGCATAAGTGGGTGATTGTTTTTCTCCCTCTTTCTCTCTCTATAAAAACCAATTTTTTTTAAAAAAAGCTATCTATCCAAATGGAGTATTAAACATGGAAATTTTACATGTTCTGTACTGTGTATTATCCAGCTTCCAAATTTTAGCTCTGACTGGTGCGGTGGCCTATAACACACCCAGAGTCCTTTCTGTATTTGTCCTTTGCACACCCACGCTCAGAAGCCAGAGCTGACGTGCTACCGCGTTCCCGTATTGGGTGACTACACGGAGCAGTCTAGTGCCATGGTCACGTGATTAGACTTGGGAAACTGGTTACCATTTTGAAGCCCAAGAGACACTAAACATTCTTCAGATGGCTTTGGAACCTTGAAGAAGTTACAGAACTTCTCAGCCTCTGTGCCTCAGTTTTCCTCATCCATGAAAAAGGAAAAACACTAGCTCCGACCTCAGAGGCTAACTGTGATGATTACATGAGTCAAACACACATAAACAGAAGATACCTGGCACACAGTAAGCAATATTAGTTATTTACTATTATAACTTACTGTTACTGGTACTATTACCTCCAGATGTGTACAAAGCCAAAAAATACACATTGTACATTTCTTGGTGTATCGATTTTACTTAACTACTTGGGAAAATGGTCAATTTTTTTAAATTAGAAATATTATGGAATCAAGCATAAGATTTGTTGCAATGCTGGAGCTAAAACACAAGATTTCAAAGAAATCAAGCCTGTGAGGCCCCTCCAGGCTGTACCAACACCTGCACCTGGGTTTGTCCCCCCTCCCTGCCTTGGGACCTGTCTAGCAGAAGCTCGGCTGTGTCACCTGTTCAGTCACTGCATGCGCCGCTTCACTGGGAGCATGGCACTGATTGACAAAGTCACAAATCTCTTGGCTGTTCACCATGAAGTTAATTCCATCTGTAGTGAGGACCAGGAAGCTGTCATCAGCATGATGTAGCTGCAATCAGAACCAAATTCACAGGATTATAGCTACACTCGGCCCGAGTATAAAATCTTCATAACTCAAAGATTTTATGTTTGTTGAGTGGGCATCTGTGTTCATGGCTTGTAGGCAGAGTGAAAATGGAAGTCCTATATTTATGGCAAAAGTAGCAACATTTAGCTTCAATCATCAAGGACAAACCACACAATTACTTAGTAACACCACGAAGAAGGCCAGATGGCCAAATGGGAGGAGCTACAAGATGTAACGGTTGGAAGCACTGTCTCTGGAGCCGGGCTTCCTGGGTTTGAAGCCTGCCTCTAGGTCC
Source organism: Macrotus californicus (assembly GCA_007922815.1). Lineage (NCBI taxonomy): Eukaryota > Metazoa > Chordata > Mammalia > Chiroptera > Phyllostomidae > Macrotus > Macrotus californicus. The sequence continues at coordinate 49,720 of VMDR010004071.1, read as the reverse complement.
AGCTGGGCAAACACAGGTAAGTTGAGCTCTAGATGCCCTAGATTTGTTTTCTTTGTAAAATGGAGCAGCAGTAGCTATTTTGAACACAGCCTGGCACATAGTAAGCCCTACATAAGTTATTAGATGAAATGAATATTAGTGGGCTATCTATGAGACATGAAATCATGATTAATTAACAAACGTTTGCAGCCATTATTGGAAGCCGACCCTACGCCGTGCCATGTACCAGAGTGGGACAGGGGTTGCAGAGAAGAAAGTGTTGGTTCATGACTGGGCATGTGTTGGGGCAAGTGTAGGGCGAGGTGGACATTAATCAGTAGCATGCAAAGGATGATGTCACAAAAAAATAGGTGAGGCAATTATTTAGCGTGGTGGAAAAGGAAAGTCAGGGTCAGCTTCAAGTGGAGGATGCAAATGATCAGGTGCAAGTGAGGACACACAGGAGCGCCCTTCTACCAGAAGAATTCCATCATGGGCAACACAAACCAAACGTCACTCTGTCTGAAAAGACCATCTACCCTTTCCTTCATTATTGCCTTTCAAAAGTGATTGTGACTTCACTTAAGGCTTCCAAAAGGCTTGTGGCTGGAGACACCCCACATTCACCACCCGCATGTACACAAAAAGAGTCGACCAGTCCTTTCTTACCTTGATTCTCTTCGTCTCGGGCTCTGCTATCACACCGCTGCTTTTCAGATCCAGATCCCCAAGACTCCTGGTCATCGCCAGCCTGCCATTCACATGCGGCTGCCCCAAACTGTTCCAGACTACAAAGCCACCACATTTCTTGATCCTGGTCAAAAAAAAGTTAAGACCAGAAAACCAGGCACGGTTAAACTTAGTCATTGAATCAGTTTCAAAGGCAAGGTTTCATTTCTGTGAAGAGGACACACAAGGACGTCCTCATGGGTTGGAGACCATACCTTTCCTTTTCATCTTTTCTTTCTGGAGTGTGGTCGGTGGTCAGCTTGATGGCTTTCCCTTTCCTGCACAAAATAGCCCGGCTGTCCCCAACACTGGCCACAACCAGCTCAATGCCGTCTCTCAACAGGGCCACCGTGGCAGTCGTGCCAGAGGTCAGAACGCTGGCTGTGAACGTTATGAAAAAGAGTACAAATTACTGCCATTCATATGATTGGAGGTGGAATTTTCATTACAAAACAAAACACAGGCATGTCAAACTAATGCTGAAACGTATCCTTTCGATTTAACTAGAGCTATGCAAATAAAATGCAAATGAGCTATATAAGTAAGAGCATGCAGAGAAAGAAGTATTTGATTCAGTAACAAGGCTCCATGCAAACAAAAAAGTTGCTCTCCTAATTTGGTAAATAATGCATCACTGTCCCCAAATGTCTATTTATAACAAGAAAAACTGATATGAACTTATCACAATTATTATGACACCTTTGTGTGTACATCAAGTGTCGAAATTAAAAGCACTGCATTTTAATTAGATTGGCTAATAAGTCAGGGTGACTTAGGTCTACTGAGCCCACTCAGGCAAGCCGACTTTTCTATAATCTACGGACTCAGAAGGTTCTCTCTTCCATTTCTTACCCCTATCTTGTGAAAGTATTATCAGTTAACAGGCTACGCAAAATATGACAAGGGCATATCATTTGCTTTTTAATAGCTGTATTTTATATTCTTACTATCTACAACTGTTTCAACTTTATAAATGTTTACCAAGAAAAATCCTAAAATGGTTAAAGGCTTACATTCTTGCCTGTTTATACTTGTAGTCCTCAGACATGAAACAAAGTTACAGCCATCATTTGATTAGAAGAAAATTGGGGGGTGGGGTGGGGAATGAAATTCCCCCGGGTTTCCCATGAGCTTGGCGTGCGTAGTTAACACGCCTCGCTCCAGCAGGATCTGACACAACCCGTGTGTGTCCCAGTCAGGACAACACTGCCAAGTGCTGTGCCTGTGATCGTGCCCTGAATCCAGAGCGTTTCCAGAATATTCATCTTTTCTGACCAATAACAAAATTAATGTTACTTGGCTTGAGGTCATCACTGTTGCCTCCATCCAATCCAAACTGCATTTGTTCATCTACCTTCAATTCTTTAGTTCTTGTTTTAAAAAATTTAAGGTACATTGAGCCTTGCCAAAGAGAGAATGCTGTGAAATTATGGGCTAAAAAGTAGAGCAATTGGAAGAAATTGCAGAAGGTAACTAATTTAAAGCAGGTATAGTCTTCTGTAACACAGTTAATTCTTTAGAACATCTAAACAAAATATTCAAGTGCTTATCCAAAGATGATTTTGACTTCAACGGTAGATTTAGGAAAAATTAAATGCTACTGATTTCACTGATTGAGGCTCATCAATCTTGCCAAAAAAAAATTTTTTTAAAGGGACAATTTAAAAAATTTCACCAGTGATGCAATTTGGAAAGATATATAGGGGCTTTTTTTTTCTTCCAATCAGTATATTAAAATGCCTGCTTTAATCAGAAAAGTAAAGTGGAAAACATGAATAAAACCTTCTTAATATTTTACATCCATGCTGACTGTTCTTTATTTATTTAGAAATAGCATTTATAGTTCTACTATCTTCCCATTCGTCTCCTGATTTTGGAACTGTTGTGCCAAAGCAGTAATATCCTAGCAAGGCTAACATATTTGTCACTGTATAACGTAAACATTTTATCGTAAGTCTCAGTAATGTTTACGTTACAGGTGGTAACTTGAGTTTTCCAAAACACTATACAATGGAATCTTGGCACTTTAACCACTGTGATATTTTCAAATGACAGGATGAGCCTGACACGAGAACCACACAGGGGTTTTATTTACTCAGATGCGACCTGACCTGTCCGGGGGAGATTAGTTCCCTCTCCTTTGTTTAAACAAAGGAGCAGCTTTTTTAAAAAGTGCTTTCTAATTGGCTACACCAAAAGAGTTACAATTTCATAACTGACAATTTCAAGTTCAGCTGTTCAGGGTTATAATTCACGCTCTGCCACCTAGGACCTTGAAAGAGCTTACATCTTTACTAACCCAACTTCACAGTTCCAAAATCCCAGAATCTTAAGGGAATGTTTTCGAAACTAACTGTTGAATCTGCTTTGCTAAGCATCTAAGAATACAAATATTAAATCGACATTTATTTTCATTTAACATTTATCATAGAAGTAAATTATTCTCACTTTTTGCCCTAACAATAAAACTATAAAACCAAGACATCTTTCAGTAAGTTCTTAACACTCACTGGGCACTTCCTACTGCCCGCCATCTCAACTAAAGGGACAAAGAGGGTGTGGGAACCTTCCAGTAGTCCAGGCTAGGAACCGCTGGACTCCTTCACCTGAGTCAAAGTTAAGCAGATCTCTCTTTCCACTGAAGCCCAGCATATAGTGTCCACGGGCTCCAGGTCTAGAGCTGCTGACCAGGCACAGTTCTCTGCCACAAATAACACACACGGAGGCAAATGGGAAATTCACCCAGGAACTGTGCTCAAACATTATAAAACCTGCAACACAGGGGAGGGCAGAGAAAGAGCTGCAAAATAAGGGAAAGGGTTTTTATTCGGGTGAAAATTTCAATTGCAAATGACATGATATGCCAGGAGATGCCAAATCAGAGATCGCAAAACTCAGTTTTCCCAAGTTGATGGTATTTTGTAGTCGAGTCCATTTTCTCATCTCAGAGTAACACTTCTTAGTTTTGTGGTTTCCCAAAGTAGGAAAACCATACATTGGGCGGCAAAATGTTTGTTCGTTTTTTTTGCCTAAGGCAGCTCTAGTAGCACTTAGTTGTTTTTAATTTTGTTACATTGTATTGGTAGAGCTGTCATACCAACATGCATTTAAAAAAACTTGTCAAACTTGGAGAATTTTGTGTAGCCATTTCAATATTGAAGATGGAAGAAAATATGCAACATTATTGACATATCGTGCTTTATTATTTCAAGAAAGGTAAAAGCACAACTGAAACACGAAAAAAGATGTGTGCGGTGTGTGGAGAAGGTGCTGTGACTGACTGAGCGAACCTGTCCAAAGTGGTTTGAGGTTCCGAGGTGGAGATTTCTTGCTGGATGACCCACGGTCAGATAAACCAGTTGAAGTTGATTGCGATCAAATCGAGATGCTAATTAATAATCAATGTTATACTACGTGGGAGTTAGCAGACATACTCAAAATATCCAAATCAACAAAGCTATTGGTGAAAATGAAAAAATGTGTCTTTTATTTTATGGAAAGAAAACAAACGAACTTTTTGGCCAACCCAATACAAGGCGCATGTACCAAAAGAGGGGTGACACAGACGCACACCCCCACACTTCCAGACCCTCCCACAGAACACAGTCCCGCAGTCTTGATGAGTAAATTAGTGCCTTTACTTAGTTGCAAAAAATGCACTTTATATTCATTTGGTAGTGACCAACACCAGAAAGGAAAATTCAGGGTACCTCACTGGACTTGTCCAGTCTGACAAGCAGTACACAGATGAAGATGCGAACTACAATATACCACCAAATTACTGAGATTGAGATAAACACCCAGGAGGACTCAAAGCACCTCTATACCAGATACAAGGAGTACCACACTTGTGATGGAGCTCAATGCAGGCATTTATTACGTAAAAGTCCTCTTTTCAGTGGAATGATTGTTTAAATAAAAGCTTGTAAGGCTCTTGAGCTCTAATGCATATTTATAACTTTATATAATTCACAAAGTGCATGTTTCTGCAGCTCTCTCCTTCCCCCAGGGTTGCAGGTCAACATACCAAAACAAAATGATCACGTTTTTGAATGAATGGCAACAGAAAGAGTAAAAGCTGGGCTTGTCAAGGTGTAACGCCCTCCTCCCCCTGGTACTTATTCAACTGTGTAAACAGCAGTATGTATAAACAATGCAGTTTCAATGTTTATGAAAAACGGGTGTTCCAGGCAGGTGTGACTCACGAACACCAAGGTCAAAGTGACGAGCTGAGAGCAGCAGCAGCACAAGAACATCTCTTCAATGCCATCTCTGGTTTGTTTTGTTTTGTTTTTTTGGCTCCCTCCAGCATAAGAAGGGTACCCCAAAACACTTTCTAACACTGGTTATTTCACAGTTTAATTCGTCCACAAAGAGATCACATAGTATGAGCAGCACAGAAGCTTCGGATGAGACTCACAGCGCTGCCACCGTCTCCAGCTCTGACCGTCAGGGCAAGTCGTGTCTCTTTTGTCCTTTGTCTCTTGAGTTTTGTTGCTTTCAAGCCTTAAGCCTTCTAGAAACACTTTGAAGAGTTTATAGGGTATGTAGGATTGTCATCTAAGTTTTCTACCATCTGGTTTACATGACAGTTTGTTCATATGCAATACACTAATAGGGTCATTTGAATTTATAGGCTGTTTAATTGTAAAAATATACATGACTGGTATGAATTGAATATAAAAATTTTCAAAGGTGATAAAAATTAGCTATTTATAAATAAGGACAAATTCAAAATTCACTAACAAATCAATAAAAATATTGAGAAATTTCCTAGGGGCAAGACTCACCCTTTCCTGATAAATGGCATTCTGAGCTTACTCTCCTCTAACTACCCCCAGTTTTAATGGAAACAGTAAATATTTAAATGCTAATGGGGGTTGTTTGAAGTACTTTATACAGATGTAAAGTCTTGAAAAGATGAAAATGTTTTATTCTCACTTTCTCTGAAGTGCAATTCCTGAGATTCCGCTATTGGTGACTCATTCACGTGGTTTAACCAATCTTGTTTCAGGTTTCTCCTACTTAAAATTCACATCCTCTCAGGAGTGATAACTCATTGAAACATACACATTGCACTAATCATTTTGTTCAATAGGCTATAGTACAATCAAGGAATAAACCATAACAACTTTGGTGAGGATGAGTAGGCACTGGAGGTCAGTTCAGTCCAGCTGAGTCCCTTCCAGATTCTGTGCAAGATGCTGAACGACGGATTCAAAACCCAGTAAGTGTGGTCCCTGCCTGCAAGCTCCTCACAGGAAGGGTCCCAGGAGAAAAAGGGGGGCTCTGCTGCTGAAGGAAGGGGTGAAAGAAACTGGAGAGGGCAAACTGCAATTACTTCCCAATTTTATTTAGCTGACACTGATACTATTCCTGCCTACATCAAAAAGAATATTATCCACTCTTATTATATTTTAGGTTTTATTTTTTTTAAGTCACAAATTGAAAAGCTAAACAACATAAAGCATTCTATCTTTAATGGCTTTAATATATTTGATAAAATAGGTCCTAAATGTCTAAAGGCAAGTTTTGCCATATTTTAAAGCTTTAGCAACTTACGAAAAATTTTTAAATTGTTCTCAAAATACTTATTAAAAAACAGACTAATTGATCTATAAAAATACAAAATAAGCGCTGGCTGGTATGGCTCAGTGGATTGAGTGCTAGCTTGCAAACCAAAGGGTAGCCAGTTGGATTCCCAGTCTAGGGCACATGCCTGGGTTGCAGTCAGGTCCCCAGTAGGGGGCGCATGAGAGACAACCACACATTGATGTTTCCCTCCCTCCCCTCCCCTCTCTAAAAATAAAAAAAATGAAATCTTAACAAATAATAATAATACAAAATAAGATTTAAGAACAACAATGTCATCTAGACCTTATTTTTTTAATACACTAAGCATCATCTGTCTTGCTCCATCATACTTGCAAACAAATGCCCATTAAATGAAAAACAAATTTTAGAATCTTATGAAAGTTTTGATCATTAACTCAGAGCATGTGACAGAGGAACTAAATTAAATAAATATATTATAATCCATTAGAAATGGATTCCATTTTTATAATTAATTTCTTTGAACAATCTCTGTTCATGTGAGAAAGGCATCTTTAGTAAGTTTTTTATAAATTAGCAAGTTAAGTAAATTCTCTCCTTAAGTTCAAAATTTCCTTTAGTTGTAATTTATTATTTCATAAATGACAGGGGTCCTCTATTTAACACTGACTCTATCACTGTTTTAAGTATCTTTGTTGATTAGATCCTTTAAGAAAGGGATGACTGCATCCAGGAAGGGTTTATGTTTTGGATTGAGGCCACATTCCCAGATGAACTTTAACATTTCTTCTGAAAAGGTTGCCCAGTAATTTCTGCCTGCTTATAGAACAGCTGGGGCACACCACTTGCACTACAGCTGATGAACATCCTGGTATGGGACACAACCAACCTGGTTATGGAATAAATAAGCATGCCACTATCAATACCAATATTCATAGTTATAAAAATAAAACGATCAGAAAATGTTTTAATGTCCTCTTCTCCTTTATATATTTTATCCTTTGAGAACAAGAGATAAATCTTATGCCTAAAACTTATCCTCTCTCAATCCCTACTTTTCATAAGGTGAAAGGTCAGCTGGAAGTCCAAAGGAAGGAAGGAGAAAAGGGGCCTGAATGATGTACAAACGAGAAAATGAATCCCTGAACAAAGAACTGGACTCTAATGTTTTTCTGAGGCATATGATGATGGAGGTTCCTCAAAAAATAGCAGAAAAGCCTTCTAATGAGTCACCCTAGAGACATCTTCTCTGACTCTCATCATTAAATATTCCCTTGAGAGATGCCCCAGTGGGTGCCACGAAAACCCTGGTAACTACCCTTCACCTGTCTTTGAGTTTCAGTTCCTTGTTGGGAATTGCGGAGGATTCCCACTCCCAGGCACTGGAACTGAAAGCTGTGAAAATGACATTTCTGTGGTTCCCTTTGACCTCCTTTAAACAAAAAGATGAATCAAACATAGATTAATTATCATTTCATGACCCATGTTCATTCTGTATGCATACATTTATATGGTTGTTGCAGAAGTTTTCAAGATTAATTTTATAAGCAAAAGTTACAGGGGGCAGCTAACTAGAAAACATTAACTACATTTTCCTGAAATGGTTTTGATAAATTTAGTCAAAAGCAGAAGCATTTTACTTTCAGAATTTAAGGACAAACAGCACACAAAATTTTAAATTCACCTTGTGATACTTCCGGCCAAAATGGAGGCATAAGTAGACACACTGTACCTCCTCGCACAACCAAAAGCACAACAGCAAATTTAAAAACAAAAAACAACCAGAACTGACAGAAAATCAAACTGTATGGAAGTCCAACAACCAAGGAGTTAAAGAAAAAACACTCATCCAGACCGGTAGGAGGGGCAGAGACGGGCAGGCAGGCAGAGAGGACTCAAGGCAAGGCAGTGACTGGAGAACCAGGGTGGGTGAAGCAGCGGCTGGCACAGCAGGTGGTCCCACATTTGTGTGCAGATAAACCCGGAGTAACAACTGCGGATTGAGACAGACCACACAACCCAGGGATCCAGCGCAGGGAAGTAAAGCCTCAAAACCTCTCACTGAAAAAACCTGTGGGGGTTGAGGCCACAGGAGAAACTCCCATCCTCATAGGAGAGATCATCGGAGAGACCCAAAGGGTCCTAAAATGTACACAAAACCACCCACCCAGGAATTAGCACCAGAAGGACACAATTTGCTTGTGGGTAGAGGAGGAAGTGACTGAAAACCAGCCAAGAGCTGAGCCAGTGGCATTGTCCCCTCTCTGACCCCTCTACCACATACAGCACCACAACGGTGACATGAGTCACCCCACCCTGGTAAACACGTGAGGCTCCGCCCCTTACTACATAACAGCACACTGAGACAAAAACAAAAAACAAAAAATGGCCCAAATGAAAGAATGGATCAAAGCTTCAGAAAAAATAAAACTAAGCAATGAAGAGATAGCCAGCCTATCAGATGCACAATTCAAAACACTGGCAATCAGGACACTCACAGAAATGATTGAATATGGTTGCAAAATAGAGGAAAAAGTGAAAGCTACACAAAGTGAAATAAAGGAAAATGTACAGGGAACCAACAGTGATGGGAAGGAAACCAGGATTCAATAGTTTGGACCAGAACAAAGAAATAAACATTCAACCAGAACAGAATGAATAAACAAGAATTCAAAAAAAGTGAGGAGGGGCTTAGGAACCTCCAAGACACCTTTAAACATTCCAACATCCAAGTCATAGGAGTGCCAAAAGGAGAAGAAGAAAAACAAGAAATTGAAAATTTATTTGAAAAAGTAATGAAGGAGAACTTCCCCAATCCGACAAAGGAAATAGACTCCCAGGAAGTCCAGGAAGCTCAGAGAGTCCCAAAGAAGTCGGACCCAAGGAAGCACACACCAAGGCACATCATAATTACATTTCCTAAGATGAAAGATAAAGAGAGAATCTTAAAAGCAGCAAGAGAAAAGGAGACAGTTACCTACAAAAGAGTGTCCATAACACTATCAGCTGATTTCTCAAAAGAAACCTTACAGGCAAGAAGGGGCTGGAAAGAAGTATTCAAAATCATGAAAGGCAAGGACCTACATCCAAGATTAATCTATCCAGCAAAGCTATCATTTAGAATGGAAGGGCAGAGAAAGTGCTTTCCCAGATAAGGTCAAGTTAAGGGAGTTCATCATCGCCAAGTCCTTATATGAAATGTTAAAGGGATTTACCTAAGAAAAAGAAGATCAAAAATACAAACAGTAAAATGACAACAAACTCACAACTATCAACAACCAAACCTAAAAAAAATGCAAAAACAAACTAAGCAAACAAGTAGAACAGGAACAGAATCACAGAAATTGAAATTACATGGAAAGCTACAAGGGGCGCATGAGAAGGGGGAGAAAGAGGGAAAAGGTACAAGGAATAAGAAGCATAAATGGTAGGTAGAAGATAGACAGGGGGAGGTTAAGAATAGTATAGGAAATGGAGAAGCCAAAGAACTTATATGTATGACCCATGGACATGAACTAAGGGGTGGGGAATGTGGGTGGGAGGGGGTGTGCAGGCTGAGGGGAATAAAGAATGAAAACTGTAATAGCATAATCAATAAAATATATTAAAATTAATTAATTAATTACCTGATTAATTCACCTTGTGTTTAACAAATTAAAAAAAATCACTAGTTACAACAGGAAAGCTGCAAGCATTTTTAAGAAGTAGGAGAAAAAATATCCATTCTAATTATACAAAGTAGTACAAATTAGTGACTGTCCTTTCCTGCCTAAGACCACTTAGTAATTTTCTCTTTGCCTGACCAATTACTGTCCTGGCTAGATGAGATTATCTTCTAGTGTATTTCAGTATTTGCTCATCAGATTCATCTAAAAAAAACAAAAACAATACACTCTCATAGTATGGATATCTTGTCCATAAAATGTGCAAACAAGATTTTAAAATCTTTTAATCTTCTTAAAGTTGAAATTCAATATATGAACATTTTGGAGCTTCAATTTCTGAAAAATTCTCTAATATATTTCATTTAAAAGTAAGGTGCTAACATTAGCTTGGATTCCAAACAGCATTTAAAGTGATTCTTTATCTAAAATCATTTTCCACATAAACATTCTTACAAAAAAACTGACATTAAAATTTGCACCCCCAAAGGGCTTAAACTGTTTCCATTTTATCCAGACATTCCCCAGGGTCCTAAGGAATGTGGTCGTTTTACTTACCATCAGCAGAGAGGTGGGCGTGTCTTGCAAAGGCTTTATCTATTTCTAAAAACGCCAAGGTCAACGCAGTTTCCAAGTTCTTCTCCTTAGGAAGCAAATCCCTTTGTGGAGAGAAAAAAAGAGCCCCCCAAAATCATTTTACACTAGGTATCTCCTCCTCTTCCTCCCTTTTCCTCTCCTCCTGGTCATTCTAGTGAGTACACTCCATCCATACTGTGGCTCTCCATGGCTTGCCTTCAGGTGCTCACTAAGTGTCTACTAATTTAGAAGCATAGTGTTAAGCCACTAAGGACACTAAAATAAAAGTCCCAGTTCCACCCTGGCTGGTGTGGCTTGGTGGACTGAGTACCAGACTGCAAATAAAAGGGTCACCAGTTCAATTCCCAGTCCAGGCACATGCCTGGGTTGCCAGCCAGGTCCCCAAGTTGGTGGTGTTCAAGAGGCAACCACACATTGATGTTTCTCTCCCTCTCCTTCTCCCTCCCTTCTCCTCTCTAGTTAAAAAAAAAAGTCCACTTCCCGTATTAAAAGATTAATCCTCCCTACTGCAACTCTGAGAGGTCCAGAGTTTCTTTATATTAAATTAAGCCACTGAGTGGAATAAGGCAAAATATACTTAAATCGACTAATGAACAGTATGAACAACTACACACAGGAAAGCAAAAGACAGTCATGGCTACCACTCTGTCACATGCTCTCCCCTCTTTTAACGCTAGCTGTAGTGCGATCCTCAAAAATACATTGTCATAGTTGCATTAAACTATGTAAAAAACTCCAAAATGCCCACATTAAATGCATTTTCCCTATACTAATGCTAATTATCTAAAGTTGTTATCAACAAGTATTCAAAGCTATTCATGCCACTTGAGAATATAATTACCATTTATTGACGCATTAGGAGCCATGCACTGAGTAAGGAGTAAATACTTCTCATAAATTCTCATAGTACATGAGACCCCCCCAGGGGTGTCCAACCTTTTTGGCGTCTCTGGGCCACACTGGAAGAAGAGTTGTCTTGGGTCGCACATTAAATACACAAACACTAACGACAACCAAAAAAAAAAAAAATCTCATAATGTTTTAAGTAAATTTACGATTTTGTGTTGGGGTACATGAGGCGCGTGGGCTGCGAGGTGGACACCCCTGAATGATCACAAATCAAGTACCAACATTTCCCAGCAATAGTCATTTTAACTGGTCAGTCCGGAATTTTCTGGTTAGTACCAGTGGGGTAACCTGCCTCACAGCCCTCTCCGTCCCTCAGAGGAAGATGTGATGTGCTCTGTCCTTATTCGTTTCCCCCTCTGCCTACAAAGCCTTCCGTTTTGTTGAGCTCCTCCGAGCTCTTTTCTATTTGCTAGATGGGATGCTAGCTTTAGGAATTGTTCAATAAAGCCAATTATATATTTAAAATGTGCTTGGTTGAATTTCTGTTATTTAACACCATCGATGCTCTCACCAGGGGAGCTGTTGAACCATTTATTTCTGAAATGGTAATAATCATCAGTAGTAAAAGACATGCATAAGCTATTGCTCGTTCATAAAACAATTATGAAACCATTCAAATAACTACATTAAGACTGAATATCTCAGCCCAAAAGTGAAAGCTTAAACGTGAAGTGTAAGGCCAACTGCAAAGGCAAGAGTGAAAGTCACTGTACATACATGATGCATTCCTCCATGTGGGTGTGACAGAAGTCAGCAGCGGCAGGTCCTCCGTGGCCATCATACACGGCGAAATACAGGACCTCATCCGTCAGCTGAGCAAAGTCAAATCTGTCTTCATTCTCTTTCCGTTTGCCAATCTGTGAGGCGCAGCCCACGTTTTCCAAGCTGATTTTGGGTATTGGTTTGCCATACTTAATGCTGGGTGGCAGCAGAATTGGCTCATCAATGCGGTTATCCCAGATCCCAAAATTATCCCAGGTGGCTGGACGCCCACTACCATCTGGGTCAAACCGAGAAAACCTGGGCTCTGACGTGCAGCTGTGGCATGTGGGTGTCACCCGACTGTTATCCTGCAGCAGGCGGGAGCTTAGCAGCACTCTCCTCACCTGGTTCCCACCACTTCTAACCAAAGTAATTAAGGCAGCTGTTGACATAACTCAAATCCAAAGGACTCAGTAGTCAGGGAAAGGTCAACGGAACAATAATGGAATGTCTTCCCCAAAAGTGATGCAGCTGAATAGAGAGGGAGAGATCATGAGAAAGAGAGACTCCATCAGTAATTTTGAATGTAACATATATTATTAGACATTACCAAAACTGAAGACATTAAAGAATGTGGCACCTAACAGCCAACTTCTAAGGATAGTGCATCAACATTGACCCACTATTTACCACGCCATTCAGAGTTTAAATTCTATAAAAATTTGACGGTGTGCATATATCATATAGTGAAGCTTTAATTTACGATCACCTTGGGATCTTGTTAAAATGCAGATTCTGACTCTGTCTGCATTGGGGCCTGAGACTCTGCATTTCTAACCAGCTCCCTAGTCCAGAAGGCCACCCTTTTGAGTAGCAAGAATATAAAATACAGGTATAAATTAATATTCTTCCATTTATTAACTCTATTGCTCTGAAGAGGAAATATTACTAACAAAATTTCTTACAAGAGATAGTAGTAAGAGAAGAAAAAAATAACTGGTTAATAGAATGTTTGAGACTGTTGTATACCCAAAGAGTGTCCCAGTCTTAGCAAAGACACACCTAGGATCTAAGCTTTTGTTCTGTTTCTCCACTTACTAAACCTTCCATACATAAACTAGTTCACACAAACACTCCCAGAAGAGTAAGGACAAGCCAGTTCAGATGTCCCCTTGCGGTGGGCCCTTGTGGGGCAGGTATGCTCTCAGGAACTGAGTGGCCCTGCATTACTGACAGGCACCCCTGACTTGTGAGCCGCTGGTCTGTGCATTCACATGAGCAGTCACCCTGTCCTCACCCGCCCCAGGGGTCTGCCCACACTCACTGCCTGCACCCCCAGCAGGAGGTCACAGCAGAGTACAAACTACGTTTTTTGAAATGGTTATTCTACACTCCCACTTCTGGACTCTGCCCCAAAGCTAAATCCTAAAAGCTCTTCTGGGTGTGGTCAGGGGGAATTCCTATACCCCTGCTAGAAGGGCTGTTTCTGGCCGTTTTCCACACAAATCAGGTTCTAAGCAGAAGTTCATCTCCATACTCTTTGTTCTGTTATTTTATGAATTGAAAACATAGCATGATGTTAAGATTTGGTGATGCTAGTGGAGGGTATAGAGATGTTATATTATTCTCAATTGTATGTTTGAATTATTTCACAATAAAAAATATGAGCCTGAAAAATAGATCTCCCCAAAATGCACAAACACACACAACATAAAAAGCCCAGTTCGAGTGAATCTATAAGTAAATGTGGTGGGGGCGGGGGGGAGCGATGGGGGGGGGGGAATGCAGACAACTGTAATTAAACAACAATAAAATAATTTAAAAAAAGAAAATGTGTTACAGATTTCAAACCATCATTTTCAAACAAATTTTTGGAAATCAGTGTAGCTATGTATTTCAGTGAGTACAGCCATCATGCCTTTTAGTGAGTAAAAGCAGTAACAGGAAAACATAAGGCTCCAAAGGGCACCTGCAGGCGTTTAAGGAATGGAAGACACGAGCCCGGACTTCACAGGGCTTAGGATGAAGATGGCGCCCAACAATGTCTGCTGTGGTAAGACTCAGGAGGTCATCCCTTCTTGGTGTTTTAGCTGACACCATGCATAAAAGCAGAAACTCACTTCTTTCATGACAACGTTAAAGGTGGTGGAGACAGCATCTCTGGTTACCAAGTATCTAAGAAAAGTAACACATTCCATTACCAAAAAAAGGTGTTTACTCCTTAGCTTCTGATTGAAGGTTACATATATATATATTTATATATATATATAAAATTTTAAAATTATATATATAAATATAATTTTATTGCTGTTCAAGTACAGTTGTCTGCCTTTTCCCCCAGCGCTCCCCACCAACCCCAGCCATCCCCACCTCCCTCCCCTAATTCCAATCCCCCTTGGTTTTGTCCATGTGTCCTTTATAGTAATTCCTCAAAACCCTTCCCCCCATTATCTTCTCCCACCTCCCCTCTGGGTTACTGTCAGTTTGTTCTTAATTTCAATGTCTCTGGTTATATTTTGCTTGTTTGTTTGTTTTGTTGATTATGTTCCAGTTAAAGGTGAGATCATGTGGTATTTCTCCCTCACCACCTGGCTTATTTCACTTAGTATAATGCTCTCCAGTTCCATCCATGCTGTCGCAAAGGGTAGGAGCTCCTTCTTTCTTTCTGCTGAAGGTTATATTTTATTCAGCAATAATAAATGTCAAATAAAGGTGACGACTTGCAGAGTAATGCAATCTAGCAAGTAAGAGAACGAAGTACTAATTATTGATGGAGATAATTCACAAAGCACAAAATTACTGAGGGAGATAATTTACTTTTTCTCCGTCAAAATTCCTGATGAAGAAAAAAGTAAAAACTTTAAATGCATTGGTTAGAAAACTCATTCGTATTTGCAGAGTGCACTAGAAATTAGCAAAACGGTCTTTCGGCTTCAGTCTGGGAAAGCATGCATGCCGTATGCAGCCGTAAGCCATTTTGCAGTCATGCACCTACTTTAAACAAGAGTTCTAAAATTATAAACAATAAATATTGGATAAAGTTCTTCTTCAGTTTGTATAGGATAGTCTTGCCCCTCATCCCTATCCTCCAAATAGTAAACAAACAAACAAACAAACAAACAAATAAATAAATAAATCAGACCTGCATTCTCAGCAGGGAACAAATATCCACTGGAAACATTATAAAAGAATGAAGCAAAATGCAAGTTGCGCTGTTTCTTTAAGCCCACATATACTGTAATTAATCATCAACCTGGTCTCCTTCCTCATTTATGATCTGCACAATCATCTCTGAAAGTAAGCAGAATAGTCAGGGAGGAACATTTCCCTTAAGGCCTACTATTGCCATTGAGGAGGCATGAGGCCGATACATAGCTAGTTTACATAATTAGGTCAGCATCAATTATGCAAGCTAGAAACTTTGTCTGAGAAGTGATTCCACCTTCTTTGCCATAGGCAAAAACTCAATCATATTCATCGCCCCATATTACCAAGGAAACTGTTTAAACGGGACCTGTGTTCCCAGGCCAAAGAGCAACTCTGAACTAAATCTGCACATCAGGAAGTGTTTCCTCCACCGCTTAGAAGCAAGGACCAGCCGACGTCGGCCCCATCTCTCCAAACGCCCAGAGAAATGTCTGTGCACCAACTAGCAGGCAAAAGGGTAGAACTAATGATGTGAACAACATAGAAGAGTCTTTAAAAAAATCAATCAGTGTTCTTTATAATGAAAAAAGTGGAGAAATATGTTTATTATTTGTCAGATCAGCAATTATAAATTGGCATGAAATTACATTCTGCTAACTAAAAAAGTTATGCATAAAGAATCCTTTATGTCACCCTGGCTGGTATAGCTCAGTGGATTAAGCATGGGCTGCGAACCAAAGGGTCACAGGTTCGATTCCCAGTCAGAGCACATGTCTGGGTTTCGGGCCAGGTCCCCAGTGGGGGCCACGTGAGAGGCAACCACAGATTGGTGTTTCTCTCCCTCTCTTTCTCCCTCCCTTCCTCTCTCTCTAAAAATAAATAAATAAAATCTTAAAAAAAAATCCTTTATGACAATCTCTCAATCAAAAATCAAGGCCAGCTCATTTTTATAAACCATTTTAACATTTATAGTCAATCTTCAAACGTCAAGGTCATCCAAAAGGGTCACAGGACAGACGCAATTTTTTCCTGAAAGCCATTGAAGACACAGAAATGTCACAGCAAAACTTAAATGGACTAGGAGCACAAGAACATGTTATGCTAACACACCGTATTCTACTAGCAAAAATAAACTGTAAAAACTAAGCTAAGCAAGAAAATAAAGATAAATAACTTGATCGGAGCCCTAGCTACATAACAGGTGTTATAAGATAAAACCTAAACTGCGTCGATCATCTTAGATCAAAAGGGGAAAACATGGGCAGTCTTCCACTTAGACCAAGCTGTAAATCCTTTTTGTGTACGGCACAAATTTACTTTCATCACATGAATGTTTAAAAAATTCCCACGCAAAAACCCTGTATATTCTACATATTGTCGATAAATAAACTGAAAATACTTTCCTTTTTCATCAGTTTCGCACTGATTTGTGTAACCAGGCCTGCTCCATCTTCCTCTTCCTCAATGCTGTTAGCAGCTAATCTGATATTTTGAAGTCCTGACACAGAACTCTGAACAGTGAAAAAAGGGTTGGTTTACCAGTTCTGACTGTGTGGAGGGAAGGAGGGTACTCTCATCAGTGCGTTAAATGGAAGTGCAGTAAGTCGTGAGAAGCACACAAGTTCTACACCAGACTGCTGGTGAAAACCCACATCCTGAGAGTAGGGAACCTCAGGTGAAAAGCATCAGAAAGGGGACAAAATGCATCTAGTTTGTAGTGAACTTCTGAAGTACATATTTGATCTAAAAATCAGGGTGGGGGGAGGGGCGTGGTGTGAAGAAAAGCCACACATACAACTACAAGATAGCTGTGCCAATTTTACACTTCATTTGACTCCCACTTTATAATCCCTCAATGATTTAAACACCTCAGAGTAGTCCAAGTTTATTTTTGGAGAAGAGAGGTACTCCCTGTCTCTGGCAGGAGAGTGCCCTTGGGACTTGTGTTAAACTGCTCTTGACTGCTGAAAGCAGGTCAAAAGGGCGGTTTATGTTGTCATTTTAAATCCATGCCAAAATTATTCAGGAGTTCTAAGAATTGGCACTACTGAAGTCTGCTTAGATGTACCCCTCCAGCAAAAAATGTTTTTAAGTATTCAAATCCATCCATCATAAAGTGACACTTAGGTAATCTTTACATCCCTAACTTCCATAATGGAAACACAAGCTAATTTCAATATTGAGCTAAATATTTATTTACTTTTTAAAAAAAAACAATCAATGCATCACAATAAATTCAAATGGCACGCACTGCTCCAGGACGTATTTCAGAAAACTTCGACCCTAATATCTTCTTTATCAGTACCCTGGCTAGGAGGAAAGAAAAGAAAATCAACTAGTCTACCCAAGGGAAAAAGAAACAACAAAAACTCCAAATGACTTCCCTTAGGTTTGATGGGAACTTTTGTTTAATGTGTGAATAGAGAAAAAAAAATGGGAACAGTGAAACGTACTCTAATTCCACAGACATCTCTTAAAACATTTTAGTTAATGTGAGTACAACTCAGAGACTATTTCAAACCTCTCCCTTTACACTCCATTGAAGAATTTTCCTTTACATTCTATTCTGTATCACCAGCACCTCTCCCTTCTTCTTTCCCCTTCTCTAAGATTCCAGCCAAAGGAGATGCCTGTTAGCGGTCAATAAAGAGTCCCTTAATGTTGCAAGAAAAAAAATCATTAGCGAGATCTCACTACTCAAAAACGATTCCTAAGATATTTTAGTACAGAGCTGCATCTGTTCTTTCCCTAGAACACAACGAAACCATTGCTTTTTTTTTTTTAGGTCACTTACAACCTGTCACTTCAATCGCTTATTATGAAACCACCAGATAATCTCCTTCTTTCCACTTCACTGACGAGGGCGAATGGACTAAAAGGCTTTGTTGCATATTTCCAGTCTAAAGCTCAGAAAGGCTAAGGGAGCCTCAGAAAGTCCAAATTCCCTGGCTGTTTCCACCCATAGCACCGTCTTTTGTCACCTCTTGTGAAAACTCTAATCTACAGAAAGCGGCAGCTAAAAAAGACATCACCAGCAACAGGCCTTGAGGTTACAACGCTCGCCTGGCAAAGCAAAACCCACGTCTTCACTTCTACACCAACCAAGGCTCTGTCTGCATCCTTCCCTATTCCGAGTCCCTGAAAAGCTAGCCTTTGCACGGCTCAGGATCATGGGCTCGGTTCGCTGACCGTAACAAATGAGTGTCCAGTCTGGCACACGACAGGAAGCACACCCTCCTGCCCGCGCAGCGCTGCAGATGGCTGGGTTTTCCCTAGCACCGTCCGCCGCCGGGTCTCCACCCCTCAACCACCCTCTCCACTTACAGATCCCGGGTGTCGCCTGCGTCTCCCTCTCCCCGACGTCCCGGGGTTGGGTAGGGCAACGCGGGGCCTCATTAAAGGGAAACGCGTGCGGATAGCCCTTGCGTCCCTTCCTCCCTCCGACTCGGTGCATCGCACTTGCACTGCTGGCGCCCCCAGCCCGCGGTCAAAGTCAAGGCCGAGCGCTGGGTACCGACAGGAAACAGCCGCTGCCTGCGGTGCAGCCGGGTGGGCCCCGCCGTCCTCAACGGGAAAGAACGCGGCGCAGAAAACACAGACACGGTGGAGCTCGGACTGAGGGGCCTGGGGAACCTAAACCTGTGCATCCCCTTACCTCCCTGGGAAACCCTGCCCGATCAGCTCTCCATTCCGCGGTCCGGGAGCGGTGGGATGCGACCCGGCCTACAAATAATATTATAAAAGATTAAGCGAAATAAATGAAGTGCACTCTAGGCTCTTACCTAGTGATGGTTATGTGCCTGGAAAATTTTTAATTAGCTAACGGAGGTCGGGGGAAGGGCTTTCTTGGTCTGTAAATAAAACAGTCTTCTCCGGTATGTCTGAGCTCTGGAACAAGCAGTTAGAACAGCCCCTGGCTCGCCTGATGGAAATTCTCGAGAATGTGTCTCCCTCAGTCGGCCAGCTCGAGTGCAGACAGGCGGAACAGTTGTGCCCGCCGACTGACGGCAGTTCCGGCCACTCCGCGCTAGGAGGGCGGCGCTCCTGGCGAGGGGCACACCAATCACAGATTCCGGTGGGAACGAGCCTCCCCGGCACTGCGATCTGACTTGGCCGTCCTCTGACTGTGCATTGTGGAGCGACGTCCACTGGGACCAGTAGCGGCTCGCGGCGACGGCCAATCAGGAGGGAACTCGGTGGTGGGTGGGGTCGAGAGACCAGAACCGAGACAGTGTGGAAGACCCGAGCAGGGGGGTGTCGTTTGGGGCAAGGGGGCGGTAGTTGTGACAACTAGGAAACTGAAAACGGAATGCGAACACTTTGCCTGCGCAAAGGCGCTTGAAAGGCATCTGGTTCATTATTATTCTTTGAAAAACTCATAGTGCAGCGTTCTGCATAACTGAACAGGCATCTTCTGACCCCTTGGGAATGTCGTCTCATTCATTGGACAAGTATTTGTTTATCTAGGATCTTTTGCATGCCAGGCACTGTGCTAAGCCCTGGAGATACAATCGCAACTCAAACAGACTTGATAGCTGCCTTCATAGGCAAACAGGTAAGCAAGCAAATAAAACAACAAATGTCACGGGAGGGAATGACCATGGTATGGGTATAAAGAATATTAGGCGGTTGACATTAGATATGGAGGGTTGTTCTAAGAGAACTTGATGAGATATTTAAATGGAAATTGGAAGAATAAGAAAGAATCAGTTAACCCTGAAACCAGGAAAGTAATGATTGTCTGGGCAGAAGGGAATCATAGCAAAGATAGCTTGTCATTTTAGAAGAACAGAAAGGCCAGTGTGGCTCCAGTATACGGTTAAGGAGAGAGCAGCATGACATTAGGTGGATGAGGCAGACAGAAGCCAGACCGTGTAGCCAAGTCTTGGAGTTTGCATTAATTTTAAGTTTGCCCTGGCCAGGTAGATCAGTTGGTTAGAGTGTCATCCCAATAAGCCAAGGTTGTGGGTTCTATCCCCCAGTCAGGACATGTACAAGAATCAACCAATGAATGCATAAATAAGTGGAACAACACATCAATATCTCTCTCACATCAATAAAATTTTTTTAAATTTTAAATATAATGGGACTCTATTGAGGCATTTTAAGGAAAGGAGTAAAATGATCTAAGACTTCAAATCACTGGTTACTGTGTTGAGAACAGGTAGACTAGGCTATTGGGAGACTGGGTAGGAGACTATATCAAACGAGATGCAGTGGACCTATGGTATCACTGGAGGTAGGGAAAAGCAGAGAGATTTCCTCTGGCTAGTATCACTCAGTGGACTGAGCGCCAGCCTCCAAACCAAAAGGTTTGATTCCTAGTCAGGGCTTCGGGTCAGGATAGGTCCCCAGTTGGGGAGGCGATGCATCACGCATCTGATGTCTCTCTATCTCTCTTTCTTCCTCCCTTTCCGTCTCTCTAAAAGTAAATAAATAAAATCTTTAAAAAGAGAGATTCAAGATTTTAAAGATAAATTATTATCTTGTTTTGACATATTAGGCATCTTGATTCCAAGACAACTTTTCTTTGAGTTTATTGGGATGACAATTTGTTAATAAAATGATAGAGGTTTCAGGTGTACGATTCTATAATACGTCGTCTGTGTATGTACTGTGTGTTTACTCCCGCAGGCCAAGACAGCTGTTTTGAATCCAGCTCATTGAATACTCTGTTCGGAGATCGATTCCCACATTGATGGCTCACAAATTCTAGTAATGATATTTGAGGTTCATGACATGTGTTGAAATTTATTTCCCATGGGCTTTCTGAAATTTTCTGTTTTTAACTTTTTATTGAGGTATTTTACATGTGTGCTTTTGTATACATATACAGAAAAGTATGCATATCCCAGGTGTATACAGCTCAATGAATTTTCACAGTCTGAATACACCTGTGTATCCAGCACCCAGATCAAGAAATAGAACATTATTAGCCTTGGCCAGGTAGCTCAGTTGATTAGAGCATTGTCCCCATAAGCCAAGGTTGGAGGTTCTTTCCCTGCCAAGGCACATACAAGAATCAACCAATAAATGCATAAATAAATGGAACAACAAATTGATGTCTCTCTCTCTCAAATGGAGAAAGAAAGAAAGAAAGAAAGAAAGAAAGAAAGAAAGAAAAAAAGAAAGAAAGAAAGAAAGAAAGAAAAAAAACTATTAACACCAGGGACCCCATCAGGCTGCCTTTCAGTCATTGCCTATCCTGACTTTCAACAACATAAATTAGTTTTGCCTGTTTTTGTATTTGATATATATACAAGTAGAATCATAAAGTATGCATTCTTTTGTGTTTGACTTCTTGGCAACAACAAGGAACAGTTAACATGGGAATTTTAAGCTTCTTAGTATAAACATTTGAATCATCCTTCCATGTTTGACCTTCTTTTAAAGCACTTGCAATCTGCATGCTCAGCATTTGAGAACATCATGACTTTGCTACATCCTTTTACTATAACGCTGCAATCCACAGTCATATGATAAGCAAGATCGGTTAGGCAGTCCTAAGAACATGAGTATGTTTGATGCTAATACAGTTTTTGGAATTACACAGGAAAGCCATACCATTCCACATCGTAGCGAGTTGATTACAAATGAAGCCAGCAGTTCACTTCTTTTGAATTATTTACTTCTGCTCTTTGAATCTCTGAAGCAAGGCTTGATGGAGTACAAATGTACATCTCAGCATGAAAGATGACCATTTAATGTCCAAAGAAGCAAGTGAACATGATATCCATGGTTTTTAAAACTTGAGCTCCTTTTTTATTTCACTTAATATCTTGAAGATATTAAGATAGAACTATCTGATCATAGTGACTATCGGGAAATTATACCCCAAACAGGTCGTAAGGCTTTGGGTGGGTGCATGGCACAGGAGCTTATAAACTATAAAGTGAGGACGCGTGAGTTTTGAGTAAAGCACTTGAGATCTAGGCTAATGAACTACCACAATGAAACTGTTAAAAGATACACTGAGACATATTAAACATTTAAAGAGTTTATTTGAGCAAATATTGATTGGAATTGGGTGGCACTAAATCAGAAGCGGTTAGGAGCACTGTACCAACAGGAGCTAGAGGCAAAATTTTATAGAGAAGATGCAAAAGCAAAACAAGGAAATTATTTGATTGGCTAGAGCCTAAGCAATTACCTTTGAAGAACAGAGTGAAAAAATAAAAGAGTCACTGTGGTCAAGCTGCTAAAATTACTAAAAGTAAATAGCTTGAGGCATGAGAAAATGGTTTTATTCTTTAAAAAAAAAACATTTTTTGTTCTTTCATTGATTCCAGAGGGAGGGGAAGGGAGGGAGAAAGAGAGGGAGAGAAACATCCATGTGACACAGACAACATCGATTGGCTGGCTCTGGCACATGCCACACCTGGGGACAGAACCTGCAGCCCAAGCATGTGCCCCAACCAGAAACTGAACCTGTGACCTTTAGGTTTGCATAATGACGCCCAACCAACTGAGCCACACTGACCAGGGCCGATTTTGTTCTTATTTTAACCAGCCTGGAAACTTAAACTTTTGAACTTTCCAGGCCTCTATTTAGTGTGTGTGTGTGTGTGTGCCAGTTTATTGTGTGCCAGTACCTAGACCCACACCAGACTTCCAGATAATCCTCTGATTATCCCCTGAAGGACTCAAGTATGCAGACCACCTAATACCCACTTTACATCTGTTATCCAGGCCCCTGAACACCTGACTGGTAACTGTCCTGGACCAACGTAGGGCCAAGAATGCAGGACTGATTCATCTCAAGAAAGTACTTTTTATTATAAGAACTCTTAGCTTATCTTCTTCATCTTACTTGGGAAAGTCTAGTTGACTGTGATTGGTTGTCCTTAGCTTTCTATTTCTCAATCTAAGGCAATATAGGCTTAAGTTTTGGTTTGCTTAAGTGAGCTACTAAGGCATTAATGTCACCTGTCTAATGGCCCCTTGTTTAATATAAGCTAACACTATCCATTTTCCTAATTAGTTACTGATATTCCCGGAAGCCATAATAAAGTGCGTAATAATAAATTGATGTCACTGAACCAAAGTGGGATTCCGCTGCCTGCTGCCACCAATAGGCAATTTCCGGAGGTAGGGGTTCATGAGAAAGAGATCTTTATTCAAATGGTCAATGAATGGAGGGACACCTCAGCTCCACGGTCATCAGGCTCATCTCTTCGGCAAAATACAGGCAAATACCCAGCAGTCCCCGTCAAGACCCAAACCAAAGGCAGAGAATTTCCACGCAGTGCACAGAATTTCCGCTCCATCTTTATTTGTCTGTCGGAGCCCGAGATCACTAAGCGGCCGGGCTCCCTCCTGGAGGCTGTATGTGTTGCCAGCACCACCATTGGCCACGTGGCTTCCAGGACCAGAAGATCCCACAGACACGGGCCAAAACCTCCACCAAGTAGGTAAGGAGCCTGTCCCTTCCTCCCCCTGAGTTTGTATAAGTTACCCATGTGGGCCAGACCAGGTGCTCTTCCTCAGCCCAGACTTTTGTGTGCTCCGGCAGGGCCTGGCCCCCCAATCAATCCCTTCTTTACTCCAGGCTAGACTGACGGGTTTTTCTGGTACGGCACCGCCCCCCTGCCGCCGTTTGACCCCTGTGACACCTGTGCCTACCTTCCCCTGGTCCCACCCCCAGTCAGGGACCGGAAGCGGGCAGCGGGGCTTTCCTCTTACCAGTTATTTTTGCTGGCTTTGCGTGTGCTCAGTGCAACGTTTCCTCCTGCCACCATCTTGCCCAGGAGTGGGCCTATCTGTCCTCAGGAGCCGGAAGCGCAGGATCAGAGGAGAATCCCAAGATGCTAGCTTGGTTACCTTGGCAACGCAACCTCACCTGGGCGGTTCGGGGTCTCCTCTCTCGGCCCCTCCTTTCCCCGCAGTCTGGCTAGGCTATCATTATCAATAATTCAATTAATATTCACTATTGAGTAATCAATTATTTACTTATGTAAAAATTAGAGATGGGCATTTTTATATGCTCATGAAGTGTCCCAGAGTGTGCAATCCCAAAATATGCCTCTTTGGCATATGGATTATTTTAAGATAAAGGCAATTCAGAACCAGGAGATGCAGAAAAAGTTCTTTACCTCCCCCTGCCTCAGGATAGAGTATAAATTTCTCCTTTTGTAAAATACACTTACATTAATGAAGGAAATTTCCATTTATAACGGCGTGTCTGGGAAGGACCAGGAAGAGAGCTACTCCCAGAGATAACTCTTACCACCTAAGAGACTCTCTCCTGCAAAAGGAAACCACACTGACAGCTCCCCCCTGACTTCCCACAACTTGTCTTCCCCGCCCAGAAGCCCCAAATCCCGACTGTGTAGTCTAAGGCAGTGTATTAACCTCAATCATCTGCTAGTGTCTTATTTTTCTGTGAAATTTCTACACATACTTACATAATTAAATTTTTTTTAATTTGTCTTTTATCAGTTTGATTTCCAGGGTCCCAGCCATTTAACCAAGAAGGGTAGAGGGAAAATATTTTTGCTTCTCCCACATCAGAATCAGCAATTTTCCAGGTAAATATCTGAATGCTACATTTGGCCTCATGCTAAACACAGAGGCCAGGGATACTGGGCTCTATTTTTCCACAGCTCAGGCTGTTCTAGCCAGAATTTCTAGGTCGGATACCATTTCTCTGTGTCACCAGAATAATTGCTAAAATAGGAACACAGAAAAATTTTAAATCTTTTCCTTGGACCCAATTTGCAGCAATGATTTTATCTCAGAATATAATTGTCGTTTTGTTCCTATGTGTAATTTACCTCCACAAATATGGAATGAATGGATTCATCCAATACCAGTGGCACAAATATTTGAATTATCTTTCTATTACCATCTCTGACTTTTTCTATTTGACCTTATTCATGTATTTAATATCACTATCACCATTCTCATACAGGGCTGTTATGAGGAAAATTGTATTTTATATATGCATATTACAGGAAAAGTTTTTTAAAAATTGCATTTTGTTATTTAGATAACAAAAGCTCAAAATCAAGGAGATGAAATATGACAGACATTAGTACCATGTGCCGAATATTTCCGCTCTCCACCATCCAGGCAGTTTCTGGCCCTCTTCTGGGTGGTGCTGTGGTAAGGAGGGGCACCTGTGAGGGGCTCAGGTTAATGAATTGTGTGGAGCTGACAGGGTTTCTGATTTGGAGCATTCAGTGTTCCTGTGGAAAGACCTTCTGTTACTGTCAGTATTTAGCTAGATACTAGTAAGTGAAAGGAGGCAAAGAGAGTTAAACATTGAGTTTAGTAAACTAAGGAAGCATAAGCCTGTCTGCACCACCAAAAAGCTGCAGCTTCACACTGGAGGGGACCACAGCATTTCTCCAACGAGGGAATTAACACTCCTTCCTTTACCATTCCAGTACTGGATTGTTGGGGTGAGGGGAGGTGCTGGACCAAAGAGGCCTGCCAGTGTAACTAAGGGGTAGGCCAACCCAAAGCCGGCAGAAAGCTTGGGAAGCTGATGGACCCTTTTGAAAAGACACTGGTCTGTCCCAAGCCCAAGCTAACTTAGCCCCAGGGGAACAAAGAAACTCTAGCCCATAACACACTTGCTCTGTGCACTAACATGTTCCCTCTCCATGTCTGTGCAGACTCCACATGCAGGCTCCAGGAGGAAGCCAGAATACTGCAGTATAGCAATGGACTGCAGCTTGAAACACATGCCAAGCTAGCCAGACGCTGGAACAGAACCTCTGCACAGTGGCCTTTATCCTGGTCCTTCTGAAGACAAGGTTAGATCTTTTCCATGGCAAGACAGATGAAATGGTACATTGGGAAGTCGGGAGAGGAACCTCCTTAATTTTACATTATCAATAAAGTTCACCACAGAACTCCATCCTCCCATGCTGTTCTTTGGAAATTCTTTTCCTTGTGACACCATAAGAACTCATTTTTCATGGATAACATTTCTAAGGGCCACTTTCCTCTGCCATGGCAACCAACAATGTTCCAGAGAAAGGCTGCTCCTTCAGTCTGAGTCGGTAAGAATCCTGCTGCAATTCGTGATGGCCATACAGCATGAGCGAGCAACAAATTTTGTTGTTTTAAGTTATTAATATTGTTTGTTACTGCATCTTGAGTTAACTTAACCTAGCTTATTACAACCAATACAGACAGCAGCTCCAACTCAAAATTATTTGGTTAAGTTTTTCATGGGGCAATTTTAGTTAAAGAGAAATTTTTACTTAATTTTTTTCAATAATTTTTCATGAAGTTCCTACTGTATTTCAGGTACTATGTAGTTAGGCTCTAGGTTTATAGCGATGAATGAACAATATAACTGGTCTCTGGTAGCAGGAAAGTTGAGAGGGGGCAGAGGAGACACTAGGCATATATCTAACCATGATGAATGCTGTACCTGGAAAAGTATGGCATTCTCTAAGTATTATCCTACCAGTCTTGTGGTTCATCTTCCCCTTTCTACTTCTGTGTGTCTCTCTTCTAAGTTAGGGCTTTTTCCGCAACTGAATATACAAGGCTACCTAGGAAGAATGAGAGAAAAAAACACATTTCTGCCGCTTGAGAAGTGCCTTGGCATCATAGAAAATGGACCTTGCTTACTCCTTGAGCTTGGCCCCCAAAATTGCTTTTGACCAATGTGTGGCATCAGACAAGCAGCTGACTTTGCTCTACCCCTGTCTCAATAGACGTAAAGTCGTACTAAATACAACCTCCCCTGGCTGACTTACATAATTACTGTAAGGGTTAAATTAGGCAGAGAATGTAATTCCCATAAAAAATAGTGTCATTCTTCTTTAAAGATTTTACAGTGCATTGGAGGAGCCTATGAATAGCCAGTTTAAAAAAAATAATAATAATGAAAACACTTGGTCCATCTATAAAGCAACATATAAATACATTAAAGTTAATATTGTACACTTTGTGGAAAATAGTACAGAATGACATTGTGAAAATTATGCTTTCAATAATTTAAATCTTACTGTTTATTGCCAAGTAGTATCTGCTAATATACTGCTATTAGGATGTGGCAGCAACAGGCCAAAAATTCCCCTGTCACCTTCATAAAAAGTATTCAGTACTTTTCTTCTCAGCAGAATGAAGTGAAAGTGCTAATAACTAGTTTTATACAAGTGAATAAACAACAGGAAATGCATGCAGTATTAAAAATCGCCATTGTCTTTGAAATCTGTAATTTCAGAAGTGTATACACTTTTGACCTGATGAAAATGATCTGATTTTCGAAACTCATTTTTTTATTCTGAGTCCCACGGAGATTAAAGTTGAGAATCTCAAGGTAATATTGTAAGAGATGATGAAAAGCACATTTATCACTGTCCGCCAGGCAACTGAAAGCAGGAGTTACTGGCAAGTGCAAACACACCTCCCTCTTTTGTACAGCGTGTGGGCGTAGGTGCTGAATTGCTTTTCTATTGGCTAGTTTCTCTTCCAATGGCAGAAAGGGAAGTATTCTGAGCTAATTAGCATACTCTGGGAAAGTACCCAAATATGTTCCCCCTCCTCCACACCGCCCCTCCCTCCCCACCTGCCCCAGTGTTAAATATAGACTTTACAAACAGGGTTAGCAGTTTACCGGTTAAAAGTTACTTTGGCTTCGGGTAATCTAGATTGTATATACAAAAATTTTGCAGGAAAAGTTTTAAAAATGTAAGTAAACTAGTAGCACATAATAGTTATGCTATGAAAAGTAAGCAAAAAAAAAAAGAGAGAAATCAGTTTTGTAACACATACTTCAATATAAAGAAAATAGAATTTACAGTCCTCCAAGGTTGAAACCTGGAAAGATTTTCTCAGGCTACAAAGGGCAACAAAAATGGTGTTCCCTACCCCTACCCAACCTTGTACATATCATAGGCAAGGGGCCAGAAACTAGAACCTAGGACAGGGCAGAACTACAGCAAAAGACAAAAAGGAAAGGGGACAAAGAGAGGGATAGCAGTCTGCCCACGTGAGGGGCCACTGCGTGGCCTGACGTGTAACCCCGTGAGGAGCATAAGGAAACATGCTCGGTGCTCTTTCCTCACGAACTGTGCGTGATAAAGGGCTGCATCCTCTTGTCCGCCTGTCCCCTCTGTCTCTGCTTCCTCCTTCCTTTTGATTCTGTACCCACTGATAAGTTCTTTCATCTTACAGTATTGTTTCACAGTGCTTCATTAGCTCTCTGTTTCCAAATGAAAACAACCCAAAGCTTGTAAGGCTGGGGGTCAGACGTTCCCATGGGCTGCTCCACCTTATAACCACTACCTTCCTAATCAGACCCTCACTCCAACCACCTTTGTCACTTCCTAAACGTGCCCTGAGCCTTCTTGCCTCCTTGCTTCCTTGCCTCTTTGCAAAGCAAACCTTAATGTTTCTCCTTTCAGTTGTCTTAAATCTTCAGAATTAGGAGGGTTAAAGTGAAGGGTTGCCATGTGATGACTCGCTGCTTATGCTCTTATTGAAGAAGCAGGATAGAGTATCACTTCGTGCTGCAAACAAAAAGAATAATTGCTCCCTGCGTTCAGGTTCTCCAGAGGGCTGCGTGTGTGAGTGGCGAGAGGGACAAGTACGTAAGGGATTGGCTCATGAGATGTGCAGGCTGCCAAGTCCGAATCTGAAACAAGGGAACAGGCGCACAGACCGTGTGTCTATCTGCAGGAAAAGTGTTCTGGCAGAGGAAAGGGCAAGGACAAAGGCGCTGCAGCAGAGTACAGGCTGGGGACTGGAGGAGAGATGACGTTATTGCTCAGGTCCCAACACAACCTGGAGGCAGAATTCCTTCCTCTGCTGCTCTTTCTCCCAAGGCTTTTAACTGACGGAATGAGGCCCATCCACATTATAGGAGGTAATGTGCTTTACTCAAAGTCTGATTTAAATGTTGATTTCATCTAAAAATAACTTCACAGAGACATCTGGACTGATATTTGACCAAGTGTGTGGGTAGATTGGCCTGGTCAAACTGCCATAAAATTAACCATCACCCTGACCTGTACAAATAATTATTCGGGCCAGGCACTGTTGTAAATGCTTTACTTACGAAGTCTGTCAGGAAAAACTCCAGCCATTGTTAATATAATGAAAACGGTTTGGACGACATCGATGGAACCTGGCAGCCAAGGAGAGGGAACTGGAATGTGCGTGTGTGAACAGTGATGACTTCACAACATTATACTGTGTGGCCGTCACGTTCAAAATAACTGAGCGAGCAGAGCAACAAATCTGCATCACATTTTGAGTTAAGCTTGAACATTCCTCCATGGAAAATATTTGGATGACTCAGAAGGCTTTCAGAGATGATGCAATGCGTGCAGTGCAAATAAAAGTGTGGCGCAAACACTTCAAAGCTGGTTGAGAGTCTGTTGAAAGTGATCCATGTTCTGGACGGCCTGCAGCAAACAGAACACTTGAGAATGTTGAATATGTACGGGCTACAATCAATAAAGATCGGTGACTGGTAGTGTGAGAACTAGGAGCTGATCTGGGGGTTCCAAAAACTACCATGTCTGAGACTTTGACACAGGATCTTGTCATGAAACGTGTTGTGGCAAAATTCATTCTGTGGCTTCTGCTACCAGAGCAGAAGGAACATCAAGCTGCAGTCGCTAATGACTTGATTCAAATCATGACCAATGAACCAGATTTCCTGAAGAAGGTCGTAACTGAAGATGAATCGTAGGTCTATGTCTGTGATCCCAAATGAAGGCCCAGGCATCCCGGCAGAAGTCATCTGGTTCTCATGCCTGAAGAAGGCACGGCAAAGTCGCAGCAAGATCAAGACCATGTTAACTGTGTTTTTTGATTGGGAAGGTGTTGTCCGTCACGAGTGTACACTCTTCCAGACCAAACAGTTCATAAGGAGTACTCCCTCATGTTCCCTCTCAGATCAGAAATGCAGTGCAATGAAAATGGTCGCCGCTATGGCAGCTTCATCACGACGACGCACCCACTCATGCATCTCGTCTTGTGCAGAGTTTTTGGTGAAACATCAAATCACCCAGGTGACCCAGATCCGCTACAGCCGAGATTTGGTGCCCTGCAACTTCTGGCTTTTCCCAAAACAAAAATCACCCTTGAAAGGGAAGAGATTTCAGACCATCGATGAGACTCAGGAAAATGTAGGTATGAGGGGGCCGCTGATAGTGATTCCAACAAAGGATTTTGCAGTGTTTTGAACAGTGGAAGAGACGCTGGGAGAACTGTGTGAGGTCCCAAGGTGCCTACTTTGAAGGGGACTGAAGTGTTATTGTCCTATGTACAATTTTTCTTGTATCTGTTATCTTCTTCAATAAATGTCTCTATTTTTCATATTACTTGGCTGGATACTTATATTAACTCAGTAATTTTTTTTAAATGGAGAGTAATTATTAAATTTTGTTTATTTATTTTTAGAGAGAGGGGAAGAGAGGGAGAAAAATAGGGAGAGAAACATCCATTTGTGAGAGAAACATCCATCGGTTGCCTCTCACATGCCCCCTACTGGGCACCTGACCTGAAACCCAGGCAAGAGCCCTGACTAGGAATTGAACCTGTGATCTTTTGGATTACAGGCCAGCGTTCAATCCACACCAGCCACGGCTAACTCAGTAATGTTAACCCTATGAGATAGGATTATTATTTTCATCCTCATTTTACAGATGAGGCACAGAGAGAGTAAGTAGCTTGCCTGAAGTCATATAAATGTATAAATGATGGCTCAGGGACCTGAATCCTTGTGCCTGGCTCCAGAGTTTATGTTTTTAAAGACTGTACTATTTTAAATACTATACTCTCAAGAAAAAAAAAGGGAAAGTTGAACTCAGGTAGATTTTATGTTCTTCCCACTGCCCCATAGACATCTTCGTTTGTCTGCCATGAACAGCTATTAAATGTCAACTTACATATGTCCGTACAATGGCCCTTGGGTGTAGGTAGTATTATCCCTGTTTCACAGACCAGGAAATTTTGAGACAGAGAGGCGAATGGCTACACAGTAATATGTGGAATAGAAGGGATTTAAAACCAGAACCCTCAATCTTCAAAGAAAATCCCCTTAACCACACTGTCTCTCTGTACATAACTTATCGATGTTAAGATGTTTCTACTCATTTCTGTTTCAAAGACTTTAAATTACTTTTTAAAAATTTGGTGGTTTGTTTTGATGTGTTCCACAAGTGAAATAAATTTCTGACTAGTTCATGTACCAAGAATAAACATAGATTGCAACTAAAGGAAATGAAAAAATAAAAGATCATTTCATGCTTTATCAGGTAGAGATTACATAGAATCATCTATTGGGGACCTGCGTGTTTAGAGAAAATGCAGGGGGGGAACCTCTCACCCTGAAGGATGAGAGTGGCAGGAAGTGAGCAGTAAGAGCAGGCTACACACTGAACCTGAGAGGTGGGTGTGCAAAGGACTGTTCCAGCCTCAGTGCATAGCAGTACCGGCCCTGACATTATCAGTCATTTTTGTTGCTGCCAATCTAAGTCTCTTGGAAATGGTCTTGTTCTAAATCTCACTTCTTTGATTACAAATGAGATCAAGCAGCTTCCCATTTTTTTGGTCATATATATTTCTTCTATAAATTGCCTATTCATGTGCTCTATTGATTTTTCTATGCATCCATTTTATATTGATTGATAAGTTAAAATAGAAAGAATTTTAACACACATTTTATTATCTGTATTGTATATAACATAAACTTTCAAATGAACTTTATTTTCAAGTGATTATTTAAACTATTCATGGCGAATCCATGAATTATGGCAAATGCAGCCATTTCCCCACAGAATGTACAGTACCAAAAATGAACTGTGGGGGTTCAGAACAAGCTACTCCAAGATGTATCTCAGTGTTCTTCAGACTACTTTGAGCTAAAGGCAATTTTAGCTTCAAGCTCAAGAGAAGCTTCTGACCCTCCCTTTAACTACCTAGAAGAACTTGAGTTAGGGACCTTGACCATAATTCGAGATTAACAGAGATAACCTCTTTTGACCTATCTACAGAGCCGGGCAAACTTCTATTTACTTAACCTCTGTTCTTCTTACCATCCTACCATAACCTCTTGAAGCTCCCAAGGTTCATTGCCTCTTCCCTAGCTCAGTCCCCCATTTCTATCTCTGACCCTCTCCTGCATGTGGAGTCTCTGACTCTCATGGATGCGGGGTTCCCACACACATGTATGTATTAAATCTGTTATTTTCTCTTGCTAGCCTGTCTCACATCTATTTGATTACTAGACCAGCCAGAAGAACCGTGAGGGGACCGGAAAGTTTGTTCCTCCCCCACAGAGCCCTAATGTAAACTGTGGACTTTGAGCAACAACAATGTGCCCAGTTAAATTCGTTGGCTGTGACAAAGGGGCCGCTCTGGTGGGAATGCTGCTGATGCGAGAGACTGACCATGCGCGTGTGTGTGCAGGGCATGGGCTGGGTGAGAACCGTCTGCTTTCCACTTATTGCTGCTCAGAACTAAAGCTGCTCTAAAGAGGAGTCTATTTTTAAAAAGTATTTGACATGCTCAGCTATTATCTAAAATTATGTATTAAATGTTCATATTTAGATCACTTTTAATTGAGTACACTAAATATGAAAATATGTTGTAAATATCATCTAACATAGTACTATCCCAGATTCAATTCTGTAAACATGTATTTTTAGATTGTTAAATCATACTATTGAGCCCTGGCTGGTGTAGCTCAGTGGACTGAGCATCGGACTGTGAGGCAGAGGGTCACTGGTTCGATTACTGGTCGGGGCGTGTGCCTGAGTTGCGGGCTGGGTCCCCAGTCGGGGTCACATGGAGGGGGGCCACACATTGATGTTTCTCTCCCTCTCTTTCTCTCCCCCTTCTCCTCTCTAAAATAAATAAAATCTTTAAAAAATAAAAAAAAATTAAAAAATCATGCTATTGAATCAACTTTAAATATTTTTTTAAATAGACTATTTTTTAGAGCAGAGTTTGGTGCACCACAAACCTGAGTGGGAGATAGAGATTTCCATATACTCCCTACCCCCACACAGAAGCAATAGCTACTATCCATTAATCTGTCTATATTGACGTGAAAAGCTAGTCTCTCTCCACATATATGCATTATATAAATAGTATTTGAATGAGTAAACAGCCATTATTGGGCAAACAAGGAGAGAGAGTTTGAATAGAGGAGAGGAGAAGGAAGAAACATTTTCTGAGCAGGAGACAACGTCAGAGGCAAGCAAGCCCAGAACACAGTAGGGTCCCAGAAAACGACAGGAACTGATAAAAATTCCTACCATTTATGAGGTCGTCTAAAGCCAAGAATGACTCTAGATACTTCACACGTTAGTTATTTAACAGTCCCCCAAAGCAGGATTTGAGAAATACTACATCTCCATCCCTACATGAGGAAATTGGGCATAAGAAGATTAGGAAACCAGCCCAAGGTCACGGTTTACAAACGGGTGGGTGTTTCTGGAGTCATGTTCTCATCCACCACTGTGTTACATAGCCTCTCAGAAGAGGCAAGTATGAGGCCACTGAATTTACCCTTCACCTACTTCACAATATTGCCCAGAGTCAATCCTCCCTCTGATCCTAGTGCATTCATTCCCTACAAGTAGTGCTGAAGAAACACCTCTAACTTTGCAAAGCTTTGTTACAAACTGCAAGTCTATGATAGAATCCCTAGCTTTACTGCCTATTGTTTTTAGGAGTTATGATTGCATATGGTGCGAGGAGGTGGAATTAGGGCTTGCCTGGGATGCTGGAAATTTGGTCTGTAGTCACAGACAGCGGTTACCAACCCTATGGTCTTGGGCAGGTCTCTTTATCTCTCAGAGTTTGCATCTAATATTCTGATAAATGAAGGAGAAAAGGATGAAATGAATTCAAAGTGTGGAGAAGAATGAACTTTTCTCTACCCTCAAGGCTCTTCTGGCTGGTCTAATAACCAAATAGGCATGAAACAGATTAGCAAGAGAAAATAACCAGATTTAATACATACATGTGTGTGGGAACCCCACATACATGAGAGTCAGAGACCCCACATGCAGGAGAGGGTCAGAGATAGAAGGGAAACATGGGTATGTGAGACATTCTGAGCTAGGAGTGAGGTAAGGGTCTCGGGGGTTTCAGAGCATCATGGCAGGATGTTAAGAAAAGCAGACATTTAGTAAACAGAAGTTTGCCCTGCCCTGCAGATGGGTCAAAAGAAGTTATTCAGTAATTCCTTATTATGGGCAAATTCAAGTTCTTGTACGTAGTTAAAGGGAAGGTCAGAATTTTCTCTTGAGCTGAAGCTAAAATTGCCTTTAGTCCAAAGTAATCTACATACCACTGAGGCACATTTTGGGGTGGCTTGTTCTGAGCCCCCACAAGAGGTACCTCCCAGCTCTAAACTTCTCTGGTCATTAACTTCTGGACAAGTGGAAAGACTCCTGGGCCTGTCCTTTCCTGAGCTCCCAGGTTAGCCCCAGAGCTAAGAAGGAAGGTGAAAGTTTCCCTGGCAGCAAACCCAGCTGTACCATGGTCCTTATCTACAGCAAACATGCAGTGCTGTGTACCCTGCCTTCCCACCCGGGATGGAAATCAAGCCTCCTTCTGGAGTAGAAAGTCCTGCATCAGCCACTTAAAAACGGACAGAAAGTGAATTCACCTTTACTTTCTGTAGGTCGCAGAATGGGTGGGCTCTGTTTTGTTCTACTTCCTAATTGAGGTCCTGGCCAGCAGGCTGGTCTTGGTCTTCCAAGAGCACAGGTCAGCAACACGTGGGAACAGCACAAGAGTTTCAACGCACAGATCCTTTGGGTTATTTTTGACTTTTTAAAACCCGTGGTAATAGAATTCTTGTTCTGTTACATAGTTCTTATCTTTTAAAAATAAATATTGAAATATTATGAATGAAATCTTATAACTTGGAGTACTTCCTTATAGTCTGGTGGGGGTGGGGGAAAAGTGGGCAGAGGGGCAGATGAAGTAAAACTGGTCATGAAGGTGAAGGAATTAACAAAAGAGACTGGCCATGAGTTCTCATTTGTTGAAACTGGGTGTGATAAATACAAGGTGGGGCAAAAGGAGGGTTACAGTTGTGTATATGGAAAATAATACAATAATTAATAAATAAAAATACAAGAATAAACTCTGTGTTTTGTGTACTCACAAGTCTAAACTTGCTTTTGCCTCACTCTATGTGGTCTTTGCCTTTGGTTTCTGGTGCACAGCTCCCAAAATCCTTTGGGATTTTCTGAATGATAGAAGAAAATCTTTATTTGAATAAGGATACTCTTGGCCCCTAGATTCTTTATGATAGGGGTTGGCCTCCAGAAAGACCAAAGCATAATCAGAGGATTGGAATTTTCAGCCCCACCTCCTGACCTCCAGCAGGGGGATTCAGTTGGAGATGGAGATGATCACCAGTGGCCAGTGATTTGTCAGCCATGCTTACACAATGAAACCCCTGAGTTGGACACATCCAGGTGCTGGGAGAGTAGGGCCCCAGTTTTCTGACAAGTGTGACGCTAAACAGGCAAATACCAGATGTATGTGCAGATCTTACAACAAAACAGTCCCCAGAAAAACTACTCTGGTGTTTGGGGACTTTCCGTTATCCCTGCTGCTCCGGGAGAATTTGGCCTCCTTTCTTCCTACTTCCTTCTCTGGCCCACACCCAATACTCAATGACCTCTCCACTTGCCTGGTGGCTCAGATCGGTCTTCGGTGGCCAGCCTGGAAGAGTTCAGAGAAAGAGGGAAACATCCCTAAAGAGAGTAGGATGTGCGAGCCATGTAGCTGTGTATTCACCACCGTCTACCCTTTTGGTCCAGAGTGCCAGCTCTGACTCCTACAGTGAGAGCCAGGAAAAGCTGCCAATGGGTGTTCCCTACAACTTGGATGCCAGATGATTTTGCCACTGGTGTTCATGTGCTGGGGCCTGGCTCTCCGATGACTGTGGGGCCTCCCCATCAGCCCTGCCCATCGCCAGACGTCTACGGTGCGTGAGAGAAATGAACTTCTCTCCCATCTAAGCAACACTCATATTGGGATTTCTGTTCTATGCAGGTGTGCTTAATGAAAATCAGTACCAGGTCTTTCAGACTGAACACCTTGGATACCTAGAAAATATCTGGTTACCCCAGTCACTGCAGCAGTTCACAGAATGGTCACCCCCAATCTGCAGTCTTTTCAAAGTCCTCCGTGGACTGTGTGTTTCAAGGACAGGCGAAGCTGTGAGAATTTATTCTGTCTGTCCTTCACTGGGTTGCAGAAGAGACAGACTCTGGTCAGAACACAAGATGGTGGAAACGAAAGGGAAGCAGACACATCCATGTTGGAATGTGTGGAAGAAAAGAAAGGTGGTAAAAGCCTTAACCTTATCTGAGAGGAATACACCATCATTTTTCCAGGGCCCGCAGCACCTCATCTTCCAACCCAAGACCTCCTGTTCCCCGCCCCTTCTTTTCCTTCACCCCCAGTTTGCTGCAGGCCCACACACGAAGCAGCCAGCATTGCTGTGGGGTACTCCCGATACAACCACCCTGCAAGAGAGACCTTGAGGGAGAAGAAGCCCCAGTGCAGAGGGAGTAGGACATGTACCCAAAGACACACAGCCACAGTCATGGAAGCTGTGTGCTATTTGCCTCTCCTTTGCTGTGCTTACTTTCCTACCAATATAGATGTCACCTGAGATGTTATACTGATTCATTCTTTTATTACCTCATTCACCCATCACACTGCTATTAAACATCTTTGATGTGCCAGACATGTTGGCATGGTTCTGGGCAAACAAAGAATTGGACACTCTCTGTCATTGAGTAGATTACAGTTTACTGAGAAAGTCAGAGCCTTAAACACATAATTACAGGACAACCTGGTAAGTGCAAAGGAGGGGCTATGTACCAAGTAAAATGGAAACAGAGAGGAGGCAATGACTAACTTTGCCTGGGGTTGCTGAGAAAGACTTCACAGAAGAGAACATTTTTTATTAGTGTCTTTAAAGCTAAATAGTAACTCATTAGTTAAAGAATAAGAGGAAGATCAATCCATGACAGACCTAGGCAGGCCTAGGAGGAATGGAAAATCACCAGGTGGGAAACTACACCATGGCAAACTGCCTGCCAACCCTACCCAGGACAAACAGATGCCAGGCTAAGATTGGGGTCTGGGGTTGGCCTATCCAGCATAACAGGATGCAGCTTTAGCCTGAGGTCTGACAAGATGTATCAAGAACAATAGTCAGCAGAAACGTCATCCAGCAACTGGCTCTAGCCAATCAGACTCGGACACCCCAACCAGTAGACCCTTTGCGAGTTTTTGCCCTTAAAAAACCTGCCCTCAGAACAACGGAACGAGTCTTAACCTCCCTTGGTTGGCTCCACTCTCTCTACTTTCCTCCGAGAGTCCCAACCTCCCTTGGTTGGCTCTATTCTCCCTCTTACTCCCCAGTAGTAACCCCTGCTCCTTGGCTCGCTGCATCCATCTGGTTTCTCGAGCAACGCCGACCTAACAGTCCAGAGAAAGGTGAGACCACATGGGAAGGCCTGGAGTCCTGCCAGTGCAAGGTGTGGTACTTACTGGCTATGAGGACACAGATGGCTGGGAAAGAAATAGAAAGATTGAAGAATAAGAGATTGAGCTGGAAACAGAAGGACCGTCGACCACACTCAAAGGGGGGTAAGCTGAAGATTAGTGTATACGTTCTGTATTTTAGAGAATCTGGCACCATTTTGAAGAATATCATGACTAGAAGTTTGGAAAGAAAGGAAGAACCAGTTGGTGGCTATGGCAGCCATCTAAACTTGAAGGTCAGTGAATCACCTAAAGTATTGGAGAAGAAAGACTGGATGTGAGAGATATTTAGGAAAATGAAACAACAGAACTCAGTGATTGCTTAAGACGAGGAAAAAGGAGTGATTGGGTGACAGGGCGGATAGTGCTGACAAGCAAAAACTATCTCAAATACTACAAGATTTCTTCTGAGCAACAATCTGCTCAGGTTACACTGAAGCAACATGAATTGGACATCAGAAAAACAATAACTAACACACACATAGATAGCTATGTAACTCTTACCACATGGGCTTGTTTCAATTATGAAGCAGGATTAATTCAATTAACCCTCACAGCTCCCCTAAAGTAGGCATGACCATTCCAGCATTTTACACATGAGGAAATTGACAAACGCAAAGGTGCACTGACTGGTCCAAAGCCACCCAGCCAGTGGGTGGAGTCAGGTCTCAAACCCCACAGTCCGTCTGCACACAGCTAGAGCATTTGGGACTAAGGGTGGGTTGCTGTGCTGGGGGTGGGGCTGGGGAATCTGCACATTGCAGGGCGCCTTTCCTACAAATCCCCTTTGAATGTCTCTCTCTCTTTCCAAAGTTGACACTCACCGTGGCTGCTAATCCCTTTCTCCTCTGCTCTACTGGGCTATGGATGCCACACTGCTCTTTTTGAGAGCTTCCTTCTTCCGCCTGGAAGCTGATGTTCCCCTTCGTTTGGAAAATGTGACCCTCCTCGCCTAGCAACCCTCCTAGGGGAAGTGAAATCCTTCCCAGACCTGTTTATTCTGGAGAGAATCAAGCGCTGATTTTAATTCCAGGGGAAGATGTGAGAGAAGGACAAGTCTGGGAGTGTGAAAGAGCGAAGATGTTGGATTTGATCAGGGGCTTGTGTTGTTTGTGGTGACTCAAGAATAATCAAGTGGAGCTGAGAAGAAAACGCAGGGAGAGCGAGTCAGAGGTCTGGGGTTCTTTCGAAAATACTTAACAAATGTTCGGTTTCAGACACTACACAGGAATAGTCAAATAGCATCTCTCTGCTCGTTACTTTTGGTATTTTGGAAAGTAGCCTTGTACACAGCTAAGTATTTTTTCTGAATAACTTTGAAAAAGAAACTAAACCAATTATGCATCAGTGGCTAAGATTGTGAGGCCTATTTTTTATAAGGTTTTTTCCTGAAGGTAGTTTACGATCTATATTCTGGAATTTGCCATTTGCTCATGAGTAAAGACCCACATAGGAACATGTGTCATAATATAAGTACAAAAAACTTGATAAGTACATGTATGAAAAGTTTGTAATCTTATTTAAATTTTTTTCTAATTATGAAAAAATGCATGGTGGCTATTGAAAACATAAAATACAGAAGTTAAAAAGTTCATCTTAATATTTATTATATATAAGTACCATGAACATTTTAGATGCATTCTCTTCCAAACTTCCCTCCTTTTATTTCTTTTTGATTCCTGCATTTCTCTTATTTTATAGTTATAATTATTTCTGGTGTTCCATTTCAAACATAGCTATTTCTTCTACACGGCACATAACCTCTTACTTAAAAAAATTATTTAAAAAGTATAAAAGTAATCCATTCTCGATGTAAAAATATTTTTTTAAGTCGCTCAGGAACTAAGTGTCTAGAAGCAAAGCCATGTTACTCCTCCTTTCCCCGGCCCCACCCCCAAGGTCACTGAAGCAACAGTTTGATAAAATCCACAAGTTTTTCCAGAAGTAAAGCAATTCTTGGGGTTACTTATTCTCTCTCATACCTGTCATCTAAATAAAAACGAACACATTTTTCTAAGATGTTTTAGTGTTTTTTCTAATGGTTTTTCTTTTTCGAACAAGAAGTTGATTTAAACAAGATGGACTTGAAGGGAAGCTGTCCAGGGGCCATTGTTTTTAGAACCATTCGCCTACTTAGAGACAGAGTGTTCTACATGTAGCAGCTATGCACAAAAAAGTTATAAAATTGTCCTTGGTTTTATAACGATAGACGAAAAACATTTTGTTCCCCCACCAAACAAGGTATGCAAGGATTTTTATGTTTTTTTTATTAAACAGTGAGAGCAAGATAACTTCCTGGAATATAAAAGTAAGAGCTGACCGAGCACGTCACTATGGAGAAGGGAGGTATTTTCACAGAACCAGTATCTTCACCCGTCCCATCTCCATTTAATGCCCATCAAAACATGCCATTGGCCATTTACTTTGAAAAAGTGCAAATGCGGGTGCACATACATCAGTTACTTTATGCACGATAAAGGAATGGGGAAGGAAAAAATGAAAGAACAGGAAAAACCGTACAATAGTAGTCGGGATGCGGTGGCCTCAAATTGCGGTGCTGGTCTGGAGGAACAGGGTAAAGTGGCAAGGTCACCGTTTAGTAGACATCCTCTATCTGCTACTGGCACACATCACCCACCATTCCCAAATGTGCGGGTGTGTCTCTTTCATCGATGGGACGGCCGTCAAACAGGACTCAGACCTGCATCATCCACAAACCCTGTCGTTCACAGTAGGCTTGCATTAGTTTACTAAGCAATGTGTGCCTCTCGATCTTAGACTGCGCCACAGACCCGTCCTGCCCACCACCTTCATGTTCATATGGTCGTTGTTCTCAGTCTTGGCCCCTTCCTTGGGCTTTTTGTGGGCCATGGTGAGCCCAGAGTCTCCTCAACTGCTGCTTCGCACGAGAGGTGTACTATGTACCAAATGAGACTCTAATGTTTTTTCAGACTGTTGGTTTTTGGGGGTTTTTTGGTGCAATGTTTGGGGAAATGTTACTAAAACACCAGAATGCCCGTTTCCTTTGCTTTGAATTAACTGGAGGAAGATTTTACACCGAGGGGGTCAGTGGTGTTGTGGGAATGCAGACGTCCCTTGAATTGGGGCTGATTATGGGCTAAATGTTCTTCTTTCCTGACCTTTGTTCAAAATAAACTGTTTGGGGGGAACTTTGGATTTACAGAAAAGTTGAAAAGATAGTGCAGTGACTTCCTCTATGTACTCCCCCCAGCTCCCTGTCATAGTAGTATCTTCATGTAAACATGGTATGTTTATCAAAGCTAAGAAATTAACATTAGTATAATCCTATTAACTACAAACTGTATTTGGATTTTACTAGTTTTTCCACGAATCCTTTTTATGTTTCAGGATCCAATTCAAGATACCTCCTTTTGTAACTGAACAAAAATGGCAGTTTGGCTGTCTGTTGCTACCAAAGCCCCAGTCAGGAAGCAAACGCTGGTGCAAAAGGAAAGGGGTTTTATTCAGGTGCTGCGTCACCTGGGAGAACGGCGGACTCTATCTCAAAGCCCGTCTTCTCTTTCTGCCATTGAAAAGGTCCAGCCATCCTCAGCACGACCAGGACAAAAGCCAGTGTCCAGAGTTCCTGCTCCAATTTAAAGTTCAGTCCTTTGGAGCCTGCAGGTGGCTGCTAAGCCGTCAGTTCCCATCCAGGTAGCATAGCTTGTTCCCGGCTATTGTTCATTTCCGGTTCCCCACAAGAGTCTGTGTGTGGAGCCCGCACGGTCATGGGCCACGTGGCTGCATACTCCTGGGAGAGCATGTGAACACACCTGGGAGTGCATCACCAGGTAGGCGAGAGAGAGAGAGCCTCCCTCCTGGAGGCCGCGGGTCATGTGGTCTTAGCAGCCATGTGGCCCATGGAGAGAACAAGCGAGCACACCATGTGAGTCCATGTCACGAGCAAGAATGGGTCCCAAGCCCCAAGCCTCTTTGTTCCCCTGGGATTATATTAGTTTGTGTGTGGAACAAACCACATGCTTTCTCAAAATGACCAATCAACTTCCTATAATTTCATATACTTCACATGAGTCCACTTCCCAACAAATGCCTTCTTTCCCCAGGCTAGTCTGACAGGCCTCTTGGGTGCATGTGCCTGCCTTGCCCTGGTTCCACCCCCAATCCAGTACTGAAAGGAGGAGGGCTTTTTTCTCTATTCAATTATCTTGCTAGCTTTTTGTGCTCAGTCCCTCTCCACTGATGTTTCTAACTTTCCACATGCTCAGTGTAAGAAGCTCCCCCTGCCGCCATCTTGGTCAATGGGGGAGACTCCCCAGTGCTCCAGACAGACTATCTATCTGTAGTGATTTCATTCAGTTAATTCACCTTTTTAATTCCATTGTATCATTGCCTTTCCAGGAAAGATTATGGGAAGTAAAATGGGTTAGAGGAAGAACACATATTCAAGATAACGGTAGCAAAATGAAGTTGCAGTTATTGGAATTTGGGGATTCTTGGTGAATGTTATTTTACTTAATCATCCTTCTACCTTCAGGCAAAGTTATTTGAAGTATGGCTGTACCAAAATATCATTTGTTAGTGGAAATCATCATACTGTGATTTGAGAAGTAAGTGATGTCAGACATGACTCCATTCTCAACCATTTTCCTGGATATCACGACCACAGGGATTTGCTTACCACTCTGGACAGAATATGCCTCCGTACGTCTTCATTTAAACTGCAAACCTTCATCTAAATTTATACGGTCTGTTTGCTCAGTGGATTGTCAAGCAAGTGGTTGAAAAGGAAAGGCTTGGGTAGGTGGGTAAGGGAGTGGCTGAAGGACTGGTTTGGAAACATAAGGAAGAAGCGGGAGCACGTTCCGGCTGTGGAGTTGAAGGAAATCCAGGTGTGCTCACGGGAGCTGGATGCCTAGAGGTGCGAGTATGGGGGTAACTGACAGGGAGGAACGTTGGAGAGGAGGAAAAGTGAAACTTTAGAGGAGATAACTTTCTGTAAGATAGGAAAAGACAAACCTAGTCTTCTTTATCTGTAGCTTTCCTGCAGCTAAATCTGTGCTATACAGAACACAATGTTTAAAACACCCATGAATGTTATTGGAGCATTTACACTGATAGAGTCCTGAAAGTACTGGAACACTTCCATTTCAGCTGGTAAAGCAGCTGCTCCCCGAGCTAGCCAGCTGCCCTGCCCCTCCCCTGGGACCTCTGCCAGGAGGGTTACAGCTGCCACCTCAGGGAGCTTCCAGAATGCTGTCCCCGCAACAGGGCCCCTGGGTCCTTTCTGAAGACCGCACCAAAGCAAGGAGCAAATGTTTGCATATCGTCCCTGCTGATAAAGACGATGTCCAAGGTCAGAGAATTGTCAAACTTTTTCATCTCGTGGCACACACAAACTAATTACTAAAATTCTGTGGCACACCAAAAACTATTCTTTTTTTGCCAAGCTGACAAAAAAATAGGTATAATTTTGATTCATTCACAGTGAATGGCTATTGTTGTGTTGGCTGTTGCCATTTTTTTATTTGACAGTCTAAGGGAAAAGAGGTCAGTGCCCCTGACTAAATAGTCAGGTGTTGCATGTTTTAAAAACTCCTGTGGCACACCGGTTGAAAATCGCTGTCCTGGATGCTTTGTCACGTGCTGAGTGTTGAGAGGATTCCAACTATCAGGCTTTCTGACTCAAACCAGGTTTCTACATTATAGATAGCATCCCTTCACCAATTGGCCTTAAGTTACTTTTAAAAAAGTGTGGCAAAATGTACATGACAAAATTCACCATTTAACCATTTTATGTGTATAGTTCGGTGGCATGAAGTTATTTTTGTAGCCTTATTGCCATGAATGCAAATCTTACTCTATTCCAACTATTCCCGAAAACGGACCCCTGGGAGCTTCAGAGGTCTGTGCTTTGGCTCACGCTGTTTCCCGCACTTGGAATGCTTTGCTCTTTCATCTGCCTGTTAATGCCTGAATACAGGGTCCGGCAGAAGTAAGGCCTGCCTGAGTGTGGTTGGTAGGGTAACAATATGGGTGTAATAATTTACAGTTTTAATTTGAACATTTCACTGAAAACGTCATAAGGTATGCTTGAGTGTGATATTGTTATGTTACAGAAGTACATACTTATGATCTTGTAATAAAAGATT
This sequence comes from Macrotus californicus, assembly GCA_007922815.1. Taxonomy (NCBI): domain Eukaryota; kingdom Metazoa; phylum Chordata; class Mammalia; order Chiroptera; family Phyllostomidae; genus Macrotus; species Macrotus californicus. Next base: position 5,805 of record VMDR010004071.1, on the reverse strand, counting down.
CCGTGATTAAAAAGGCCATTATTAGTGCCGGACCCTGTATAACTCTCCACGGCCACCAGATTTTCACTAATCTCTCAGCTGAGGCTAAGCCCCGCATGCCCTAAACTCTCGGCACACAATATGAAACTCAAGTATTTCCTCATCTGCCTTGTGTTATCATTGTGTGTGTGTGTGTGTGTGTGTGTGTGTGTATGGGTTAACACCTTCCAGACACATGTTTCTCAAAATACTATTCAGGGATCATCTCAGAATCACCTGCCTTAAAACAAGGACGATTCTCAGACCCCAGGGCCAAGCATTCATTTCATAAATCTAAAACAAGTTCCAGAACCTGCATTTAAGGTCCCACAAGATATGATGCACACCAAAGTGTGAGGGCAAAGCTCTAGTCTAGACACTTGCTGCTGCAGCTGTGGGTGCTGTGTCTTGCTCTGCACGTCTTCTGCGACACCTGTTCTTGATACCCCAGTGCAGCTGGAATTGAGCAACATAGCTCAGCGTATACCAGACACACGATTGTGTTTTTTCTTGATCTCTGTGTATTAGGCAGCTGTTTGCTTGTTTTGCATGGCTGATGTTTAGTCCTACTTCTGCTAAAATCACCTCAATTTCCTTGTTTTCCTGTGGAAACTGCTCCCTCTCGGGGTTACATGACATAGTTCAGATGGAGTTAAATCTACTTCCTGGCTCGACAAGTAGGAATGCTATCCAGGCCAGCCTGGGAAGGGTAACAACTCTGGCCACAATTGTTGGTTCAGAGGTGTGCATATATGCCAAGCTGAGACGGGAGTGGGAGAGGGTAGGGAGGGGCGGGGTGCCATTCTTAGCACCATAGCACGCTCTTTCTGTTGGTGTGGCTCAACTGGAATCTTATAACTTGAAGTCACTTCATAGTTACCATAGAATGAAGCTATCGAGGAGGAAAATAGAGGCAGGAGATGGGTGGGAAAGGCAATGTCCTGAGGACATCATTTGAGTGCCTAGATCGCACCTTGCCTGAAGTTCACTCATTAAGATTCCAGGTATTAAGGCAACCAACCCTCTTTCTAATTTAAGCAATTTAGTTGGCTTTCTTTAGCTTACAACAGGAATCCTGACATACCTTTTATGTTGCCCTCTACCACCTGACGCTGTGAGTGAGTAACTTTGAGTCTCGGGCTTTCCCTAGCTCTCCATGAAAATACTAAATATGCAATTTCGATTTCACAATTAAAGCCCAGGCTTATTCAGACTTGTGCATGAATGTGTTTTAGATTCTCCTGGCAGAACAGCCTTTATGTACTTCTGTGCTCAACCAATTTAGATGAGAATATGCTAGAGATCATTTTTCCTGCGTAACTTCCCTAATTTCCACACTTCCTTATATTCCAGGTTAAGAGGATCACTTATAGTTGTCCCTGCTTACCCTTATTCTAGCCCTCTTATTTATTCTATATTATAATTGTGTCTTGCCTTCTTTCCCAAGTGGGATTCCTTTTGCAGAGGAGGTGAGGCAGGAGACAGCATAGGAAGACCTCTGAGACTGCGCTGCTGGTACTGGCCAGTGTCTAGCACCCTGGTTGCCAGGAAACACTTTTTACCATGTAGGTGAATGAATAGCAAACCAAGGTGGGAAGGAGGAGGGAGACAGGTCTCACATGCTAACTCCACGGTCCTGAGCCTGGACTGATAATATTGCCAGGTGTTCTGACATCACAAGAAACACTATGTTAGCAAGAAAGAAGGGAAGTCCTTGAAATTCTGCGTAGCGTTTCCACTATCTGGGAAAGAAAGCCTTGAATCTGTGCTTTCATCCCAAGGCCTGGAAGGTGGGAGAGGGTCCACGGTACCCAAAGAAGAAGCCCATAAAACAACTTTGGCTGATTGTCTACCTCTGGTCACTGTCTTTTACGAGGGAGTCCCTGATGCTTACAGAAATAGCCCGTAAATAACTTTGGAAAGTGTCCCAACTTTAATGAACTGCCTCCTGTCATGTATTTGTTTTACAACAAGATGAACAAATGGAGTTTGGAGCAGGATGAGGGTTCGGGCTAACAGACCCCCACACTTACCTAGATTTAGACCCCCAGGAAAGCTGGCACCACATTTACCCGTTAATCAATGTGTAACTTTTTTCTCCCATCCCACCAATTATGTAAGTCCTCAGAACAAAGGTCTCTCTCTCTCTCTCTGGGGCTCAGGGCGCTCTTGGGGCTCTTGGCTCCTGGGCCACGGGGCCTCTGGCCACCCGGCCTCAGGCTTCCTGGGGGCTTGCCACCCTGGTCTTCAGCTGCTCTTACTTTTGCCACCCTGCTTTGCCCTGAAACTTTGGCTTTCACGCCCTCCACTACCCAGTCCTGTTCTCTTCCATGGGAATGGGTCACTAATAAACTGACCACACGCTAATAGGTTTGCTTATCTGTAGTTCTTTACCTGTGTCAGCAAGAAGAAGCAGGTCTATCCCATCAACAGCTCCACTGGTTTTAGAATTACTACTGCCGTATTCATTATGGACACGTAAAACTGATGTGTAAGTTTTTGAGCCAGCCCCTCAGTCTCCCTTATATGAAACTATTGCCACCACCCCACCCCCACTCCAGTAACTTCTATCCACTGATTTTAGTTATTTATTTGCCATTCGTCCTCTTTGTGCTCACTGTCTTCTGTTTATCTCTGCAGTTCCTCCCAGTTAGGTCGGAGTCGCTCAAGAAACCAGACGCACGCAGCGAGCTAAGGAGCAGGGTTTATCAGCAGGGAATAAGAGGGAAAAGTGGAGCCAACCAAGGGAGATTGGGACTCAAGGGGGAAAGTAGAGAAAGTCGAGCCAACCAAGGGAGATGAAGACTCATGGGGGCAAGTGGGACCAACCTAGGGAGGTTGGGAAGCCAACCAAGGGAGGTTAAGACTCAGTCAGTTGTTCTTAGGGCAGGATTTTTAAGGGCAAAAACCCGCGAAGGGTAACTGGTTGGGGTGTCAGCGTCTATCTGGCTAGAGCTGGTTGCTGGGTGCCATTTCTGCTGACCATTGTTCTTGATAAATCTTGTCAGGCTCAAGTCAAAGCTGCATCCTGTTATGCCGGATCGGCAGACCCCAGACCCCAATCTTAGCCTGGCATCTGTCCTGGGTAGGGTCAGCAGGAAGTTTGCCAGGCAGGCATTTTCCCAGGCTACAGTTTCCCACGGTAGTTTTCCTGCCTGGTGATTTTCCATTCCTCCTAGGCCTTCCTAGGTCTGTCACTCCCCACCCTTCCCCACCCTGCTTTCTGACCCAGGAAGCTGGCCTGAATATACTAAGTTAGCTCTTGGCTACTGGAGCCCCCAGTAGGGAAGAAGTAAGAAGGCAGGGTATTTACTCTCCTGGTTGCCTTCCTGCAGGATGACTAAAAGCTGGCTATGTCACTTCATTAAAGGTCATAGTTCTTCTCAACGTGACCTTCTTTACAAAACCTGAGTTCTCCTTTCTGAGTTTGGTTACCCAATCTTTTGGAGGTCCCTTCAGGCCTGCGGGTAATAGCCCCAGGATACTGCGCTGTCCCTGTTCCTTTCACAACCTATTGGGACTATTTTAATTTAAGCAAGCCATCTATTTCCTGTTTTGCTGATTTACTCTACATACACTGTACTAAATGTAACCAAACTGTTACAAAACTGGACTTATAAGTATTTGCCTTGTTGATACTGATGGCTGAGTGGCCCAGAAAACACTGGCAGGATGCGCCCAGCTCACCTCCAGTATTCATCACTGCACTGCTCAGTCACTTCACAATTCCCTGTCAGAATGGGAGAGAGCCCTGACTGGTATGGCTCAGTGGGCTGAGCGTCGTCCTGCAAAGCTGAAGGTTTCTGGTTCGATTCCCAGGCAGGGCACATGCCTGGGTTGCAGGTTCCATCCCCAGTTGGGGACATGTGACAGGCAGTGTTTCTCTGGCACATCAATGTTTCTCTCCCTCTCTTTCTCCCTTCCTCTCTAAAAATAAGTAAATAAAACCTTTTTTTAAAAAGAATGAGAAAGAAACTTCACTAATGAATTTAGATGACAAAGTTCATCCTCGAAGGCTTATAAACTAAAAGAGTTTGCTTTCTTTTAAAGTTCAGATTTTTATCTCACGAAAATTTTCATGTTAGATCACTATCTGTGCCAGGGCTCTTTTGACAATACCATGAATAGGCGTCGTGGGAGATTAGTGCGTACTTTTCCTTGGTGAGTGTTCAGTGCCTAGCAGGCAATGATGAAATAATAACTCTGGTATTCACAACTTTGGGGGGGAAAAGCCAGCCTCTCTGAGGGCTCTAGTTATTCCGTATCTTTAAGACAACCTCCTGTAGAAAGCGAAGTAATTCTTCTAAGCCTTTGGGAGCATGATTTGGCAAGTTACTTCTGGATGTGCTTAATCTATGTTTTCTTTTTATAAGAAAAATTCTTTTTGTGTATTAAGCACATACGAAAGGGATTAAGGCATAGTAGTATTGCTAGGTTAATTATTTCCTTTTAGAAGGAATGCTTCAAACTGGATAAAGGAGCAAGTGAAAGTATCTCAATGTTAACTCAATTTATTACATCATTTTCTTGATATGGTTCTCCTTCTGATTACCAGTTGGACCTGTTTTGCTCTTACAGAAGAGAAGGTGTGGACCGGTGAGTGAAGAAAACACACAGGTTGAATCAAAGCCAGGGAAAACTTGGCTTCCTCCCTCTGTATTAGGCAACCTTCTCTTCTATTTTTTTTTTTTTTACTGGATCTCATCCATTTCCATGTCTCCAATTACCACTCATCACAGATACCTTTTAAAATAAACCTTAAGCACAGACATATCCGAGCTCCAGATCCATACATACAACTATCTTCTTGACATTGCCAAGTGGATATGTCTCAGATACCTCCAGTTCATGGCCTCCTTCCCCACACTCAGATTTGCTTCTCTCCTGCGTCCTCTCTGTCAGAGAATGATGCCACCACCCGCCCAGTTACACAAGCCAGACACCAAGGGATCACCCATGACATAGCATTCTCCTCATCCCCTCATCGCTCGTCATCCACTCTGTCCCCACGGTGCATGCACTCTGTCCTCCAGAGCCAGCTCCCTAGTCTTGCTGCCATTACCTCTCGCTCTTCCCCGGGCAACAGCAGCCACCTCGCACCTAACCGGTTGCTCAGCATGACTCTCTCTATCTTTCCAACTGGTGCTCAGACTACAGCTCCAGTGAGTGTTTTGAAATGTACCTATGTTCGTGTCACACACACACACACACACACACACACACACACACACAGATTTTCTTCTTCATTAACATTCAGCTGATTTCCTCGTACTCTTATAAAAATCAAAAATTTTAATGTGGCCTATAAATTGCTGCATGTTCTGGTCCTGTTCTACTTCTCCAAACTAATCTTCGTTACACTCTATCGCTTACTAACTGTATAACCTCGGTTGCTTGATTGTGCCTGTTTCTTCATCGAGAATGAGAATAATACCAGTGTCTTCCACTCAGGATTGTTGGCGGATCGATGTAAGGTGCTAGGGCTCACTTAGTAGGTGTGTGACAACGTGCACTCTAACCAGCACATCTCAGCTCCTTTGACCAATCATTTTTCTCTGAGAAGTGTCATACTTCCTTTTACCACAGGGCCTAGGCTGCTTTGAAACTTGCTCTTGCAAAAACTCCCTCACCTGGGATGGAGACAGCAGAAGTTTACTGTGACTTGTGCTAGACTTCCCAAGCACAAATGTAAACAGTCCAGCTTTCTCTCTCTTACATTGGTAAATGACCTTTCTCTTTGAAGCAACTGGTGACATTCTTTCCTTTGTTATCTGTAAAAGGTGTCCA